>BEHA01050461.1:315127-340013 GCA_002897215.1 Eschscholzia californica subsp. californica | reverse complement strand
CCCAAAATTTAATCTAAATAAATAAATAAAAATCCATCAATTAAGAAATCAATACCATAGTTTACAAACTAATCTCTGACATTAAATTAAAAATATGAGTTTAATTAAATTACCTCAAGGTATTGGGTGGCATAAGCCACTGAAGCCATACTGTTGTTAACTTAAACAGACTGATAATTACAACAACTACTACTACTACTACTGGTACGTCAAATCTAAAGCTCTTGAAGAAATTTGAAGAAACAACTACTTCAGAATTGTTGATGTATCTATCTATAAAGATCAGAAATTTCATTTTCTGGTGAAAAACTCAACAGCATTTGGTCTTCAACTCTGAAGAACCCTAGAAAACAAAAGAAAAAGAATGAAGGACTTTTATCCACTTTAATTGTGTTTGATTGGGGAATTTTATTTCTGTTGTGGCAATTTGTATGGGTAGAAAAGGAGGGAGACAAGAGGCCACAAGTTCTTGGCAATTTTCATGCGGCTGTGGCGTGTGGGGAGGAGATACTGACGTCATATTTTCGTTTCCTTTCTTTCTTTTCTTATTTTTCTTAAAATTTAAAGAAAGCTATTTACTCGTTAACATTATGTTTTTTTTGTTGACGGGAAGCAAAAGAAAGGAAAAAAAAAAAGGAAGGGTGCTTCTAAAGGCACCGGGGTAAAAGACTGTTAGCACCCATCTCTTTTAGCACCACGCCCAACCGCCCCTTACTCTATTAGCACCTACAAATTATGTAGGCACCGGTCCTTAACCCTAACCCCTCCATCCATCTCTAACAAAACTAACAAGAAATCTCAATCTTAAAGTTTCTCTCTCTAAGCAAAAGGAACTCTAAATTAGACACCATATTATATTTCACATAGTTACCATGGGCTATATTATACATGAATCCTTTTGATCACAACCCATCTATGAAGTAGTAAACCATTCAAGAACAAACAACGTAACAAGAAAGTGAGCAACAAAAAGAGAAGATTCAACAATTTTTTGGTCTTCTTACTTAGTCAGACCTCATCCTATTGAACTGGTTCAGAGCAGGTTGAAGAATGTTGTGAAAAACTTGACTAATAACCTTCTACAATTAAGTTCGACTAATACGCTGTCTGGCCGATTCATGGTACACCCTACATATTAACTACTCTTATCTTTAAGTCCCTATGGATAATCTCTTTGTATTGGACAGTCTTCGTCTATTGATTTACTTATAAATTTGATTGGTCTAACGACGGCAGACAACTCCACGTCCATTGCTCATCTTGCTGGTACAGTTCATGGTGCTACTTGGGTTCAAGACTAGAGGCTTGGCAGCTACTGAAGATGAGAAAGTGCAGTAGTTGTAGTGAGCTGAGAGCAGAGATGAAGTCATGTATTTATCTTCACCACCCATGATTGGCATTGCTACTCCGCTCTTCACTGGACTCTGGAACTCGGGTCGGTATGTCTGGCCCAAGACTCCTTCAACTCTTTCAGAAAGATCCAAGAACCTAAATTGGACCTCTAAGTGAGCAAAAACAATCTTTCCCATATGGGATTTGGTAGTAGTGGATCTTGTCATCTTCTTTTGTCATCTTCTTTGGTAATAGGAACAACAGTTGCAGAGATATCAACGACACCAGGTAATGTCACTGTAATACTGTTGGTTGTTGCAGTTCTCTCAACTAGAAGAGGGTTGTTTGGTGCAGACCAAGAAGAGAGATGACCTTCATCAATGGAGATGGGTTGGTTGTCGTAAGTGAAGAGGATTTGGTCTTCATTGTTGTTCCAGTCAGCTACCTTCTTGGCTTCCAAACTGAATGTGCGAGAACCAGAGTACATGAAACCAAGGTGAAGTGTTGGTCGGTCTTACCATGGAAGTAGAAAACAACACCGTCTCCTCCAACAAATCTTGAGTCATCACAGGCAGATCCTGGTCCGTCACAGTTAGGCTTTCGGTCTGCCATAAAAGAAGAAGATGGAAGAAGCAAACGAAGGTGAACGTCACCCACATTAAAAACCGGTGCTCATAGAGAACTCGGGTCAATAACCATTGACCCGAGTCAATAAAAGTTTCGGATGCTAACAGCCTTTTGGCTCGGTGCCTTTAGAAGCACCCAAAAAGGAAAAGAAAAAAAAACAAACTACACACTTTTCGGAATGGTCGGATAGGGTTACATTGTTCCGTGATTCGCGATGTTATCAGCTTTGAAGTTGCCCTCTCTAGGTAGGTGGGAGTATCGAATGCCTTTGAGTGTCGTTTCTAGAAGTCGAATTTGAGTTATAATTGCCATTGATTGCCATTGAACATGTTGGTGCTGAAGGTTAATGTAATTGATATTTTATTATCACTTTCGATGCAGAGATATTCCATTTTGTTTCTTGCCTCCCATTTGATGCCGCATAAAATTGCTTTTGCTTCACATTCTTCTGCATTTCTTCCTCGATAGTGGCTGCCATAATTATGATAAATTTGATTTGAGTGTCGTGTGCGATAATTCCTATCCTTGCGAAAGAATAGTATAGGAAGGTGAAGAAAAAGCAGCACTTCATGGAGTTTTGTAGGCTCGTATGCATGAAATCAAGAAACTACCTCTGGAAGGAGATTCCATCAACATTAACAACTTTTTGAATGGCTTCCCAAGCATGATTTTGGACAGCAAAACATGCTCTTAAAGAGATAAAACAACAAATCTCTTCTTTTGATAATATTAGTTTTTTGTATGTATAGGAAGTACAATGGCCCAACCAACTCGCTTGCTATTAGCACAAGGAAATCAGGTCTAACGAACTCTACTTGTATTCCTAACTGCTCTCTCTCATCATAATATCCTTGTAACTAACTTTGTTTTTAATCAATAGTTGTGTTTGTCTTAAAAAAATCATTATGTTGGGTCTAATAACTCGAAAAATAGCCAACAACTGGTAACCTAGTTGGTCAGTGCATCTACTCTGCAATGCGAAGGTCACATATTCGATCCCATGGAAGTGCAAATCTAGGAATATTGAACTTGGATATAAATAAAGTAGTATTTGTGGGCGCCATTTCATTTCGTTAGTTTTAGGCCATTTAATTTCGTCGAATTTGTCAGTTATCGTGCTTACCACGTCGATACGATTTATCAATGGCTTTCTAATGACTATTGTAGCCAGTCTTTAAAAAAAACTCGAAAAATATGTTTTTTTTAAGTATTGTTAATAAATGTGATTTAAAAAAATATTATTAACTCGACACTGAAAAAAATAATAATTATAAAATAAAGTAACAATTTCTTTGGAAAAAAATTTAGCGAAAAAATCTTTAAATAATAAATAAATAAAAATTTCTTCTCACCACAAACGAGAGATAAATATTTTTATCTCTTATTAGGAAGAAGAGAGTTTTTTTTCTTCAATAGTTTACACTTACATTTTTTTTGTTTATCTATAAGTGTTATTTAGCAATTTAAGACATATTTTAGTTAGTTATTTTGTCCGATATTTTTATCAAGCAAAATGAAGTTTTTGTATAGCAAGATCTCTTTTTTTTGTCACTGTTTCGACGTAAGCAATTTATTCATGAGGTTGTGCCATGTGGGGAGGGGGTGCTGACATTAAATTTTTGTTAAACAAGAAAATATTTCAGGATGTAAATTTTTAAGTGGAATATTCCTATGTTACCGACAGTGTTATTCCGTCGGCAATAACCTTCATTTTTGCAGTTAACTTTTTTTGTCTTTTTTCAGCTTCCTCTCCCAACTGTTACCACCATATCTTCTCCACGTCTGTAAAATTCATCGACAAACTGTCGTTATCGGTGACCTTTAATTTTTTTTTCAAATTTTTTTTTCCTCCCCCATCCTCCGATCATTTCCATCGACAACAGTTGTGCACTTCTTTCATACTAAAAATGGACAATGGTGTTAATTATGAAATTGAGAGAAGTGCACTTGTTTTCCCGCAAGTGCACGGTGTTTAGTTGTAGTAGGTGTTTAGTTGTAGTACATTCAATGGCAAATCTGGGTATGTCGAACCCAAGGGAGCTATGGTTAAAATGATGAGAAAGTGAAAACAATTTGTTAGTATAAATACAACTATATATATATATATATATATATTAGGATACGTACTACTATATAATATATAAAGGGAGAAAGTTTATACTATAAAGCAATCAAATACAACATGGGTAATAATCATACTCCACTTACAATATTATTTAGGCGGTATAACTGACCATTTATAATAGATATAAATAAAGAAAGATAAGATTACACTAAAGAAAAATTAATACAACTATATATATATATATATATATATATATATATGTTAGTAAGTTAGTAGTTAGTAAGTTAGTAGTCCTTCAAATGGTCCAAGTCAATGTTCTTTCTTTGTCAATATTGCTTTGTAATCTAGGGAGAAAGACTTTCATAAGCATTAAAGGAGTGTGCAAAGAAGGGGTGTTGAAGTACTAAAGATCACAAGCTAACTTGAGTCCAAAGGAAATTTTGAGATGTTTTTTTTTTGGAACTTACTTTAAATTAACAATTTCTAAAGAGAGATTTATCTTTCAATAATTTATAATTATGATGTGGGTCTTGAGGGTATGGGGATCCTATACCATTGCATGGAATAATTTTCTATCTCTTAGTATTTCAAATTTTATTTTCATAAACAAGTTAAAACGGTCTTGTTTTCTTGTTTTGAACAAACCATAGTTAAATAAAATCTCTTGTTTCAAAAGAGATAATACTTTAGCGATTTTCGTACCACACGGCTCATAAGATACACCAAAATAAGGTTGCTCCACCGCACACTTTTACGGTTGAAAGGAACGTCAATCAACTCTTATTTTAATTACTTTGACGGGTGGAAATTCACTGAAAGAGATGTTATTTGTATTGAGTTCAAAAGAGGGTTTGTGAAGTAAAAGATTTTGATGAAATGTGTTTCCAAAATATTGTATGGAAAGTTGATATGGATGCACCATAAAACAACTTTTCTTACATAAAACTTTTTAAAACCGAAACATGGAAAAACAAAACAATTATAACAAAATCTTAAGTTACTTGAAAATGTGAATTTAAAAGTATGAAAATTATTCCTTCATGGTATTATCACCCCATAACCCAGGGGCGGCCCAAGCAGTTGGGAGGCCTAAAGCGAAGAAAATTTTGGGGCCCTTAATACACTAGCTATAAAAAAAAACTTGCTATAACAAATAAGTTAGTACCAAAACATAACTAAAAAGCATAAATTTGAACTATATATTGTATAAGAAGATCCAAATTACATATATACAAATGAGCTAAATATGTTTAGAAAACATTCTTCTTGCCTTTTGAGATGCAAAATTACTAATTATTTGTTCATAATCCAATTCTCCCGTCATATCTTGTTCAATTGATAACGTAGCTAACCCGTTCAATCTCTCTTGTGACATGATGGAGCGGAGGTAAGACTTGATTAACTTTAACTTAGAAAAACTCCTTTCAGCAGATGCTACTGTAACTGGTGTCGTTAATAAAATCTTGTAAGAAATCCAAGCATTTGGAAAATTTAGTTCTCTAGAATTAGAACTAATAAAATCAAACACCTATAGTCTAATTGGATAGTACAATTCTATGAATTACCAATGTAATAAGAAATTATGTATTGTTAACAATCGAATATAACAATTACCAACAAACTAATAAAACTATGAATACTTATTTATTGTATTGAAGACAATAAGATTTACATAAATAAATTTAAAAACATACCTTATAAGGGGTAGAGGAGATCCCAAGAATCCAAGATGAGATGATCAAAGAATGTGACTGTTGTTTGTTGAGACCTAATTGTAAAACTCAAAAAAACTATTCTTCAACAATGTGATAGAAATAATAACATTGAATATGATAAATCAAAAAAGTAGAAAAGAAAAGAACAATTATACAAGATAAAACCGTTACCTACTTGTAGAATGTAGAGGGAAACGTGCACAACCCACGAATAAGAAATAGAAAAGAGTTCAACAAAAAAAAGAAAAGAAAAGATATTTAGAAACTAAGTATTTAGAAAGAAGACATGCAAAAGGTAATTAGGGTTTATTAACTCTTAGCCAGGTTTGTAGAATTAGAAAAGTAAAAAGTAGGGTAGGTGGATAGGTGTCTTAAGTTTGACTAGGGTTTTTTTAATATTTTGTGGCCTTGTGGGACCCGCGCTTGCATTGCACTTTCTAAACGGGATTTGCAACAAAGTGCACGGGTTGGCCTTGGTTTTGCTGGGCTTTCCTTATTTTTCTAGAGGTGCCTCTAATGAAATTGCATTTTGGGGCCCTTCAAAAGTGAGGCCCAAAGCAGCTTTGGCTGCTTTGGGCCTGGGCCGCCCCTGCCATAACCTCAAGTATGAAACTTAGCTTTCCATTAAATTGTAGAAAACTTCATTAATTTGACTCATGTTGTAACAAACTTGAAAGTAGCTAAAGAATAAGAACTTTGGAAAAAATTAAACTTATGATAAGAGATTTTTCTTCCAAATGTGGTGTGTCTTACATATGAAATGAGAGTGGCTATTTATAGCCAATTTACAACAACAAGTAGTACAAACCTTACTCATCTCAATAGTATGTAGATAACACCTTATTTAATGCCATGTTTTTTAAACTTGATACATTTACTTTTACTACTATTTTCTACCAGTTAACTCATATTCACCATATCTTATTTTTTTCACCAAAGTAGTTGTATTTTTACTACAACTTTTTTGTTTAAACTAAATCACCACCATTTGCGGTAATCTTCATTTGCTTATGATGAGCAATTTAATTCACTTGTCTATTTGGCGGTACAACGTCTTCATTAAGTAGATTTTTGGTAGGTTTAACACTTTTATGTGTCTTCCATTATTATCTGCAAAATATTCACTACAACAGAGCATTAATAACTAGTATGGACTAACATTAAGTATTTTTAGTTGTATTTTGTACACTTTTCAGTGTACAACACACCTCCAAACCTACTTTTTAGTAGTCCTCAAGCAAAATAAAATAAACCTAACTCATTTTCGCAGGCATCGCGATTACACTTAGCATGTGTAATAAGCCGTTAAACCACTAGATTACCCAAGTGGACGAGTTGTGTCTCGTGAGGGTTTACAGCGAATATACCCACAAAATTCTAAATTTACATATATATACATGAATGCATTAGATGAAAGATCTACCAATAAAGTCAGTGTTATTAAAAAATAAGAAAGAACTTAAAAAAAAATCCCTAACTTAATTCATAGAATTCATGCATGCATCATAAGTCAATCAGATGGAATAATTTATGAACAAGCGATCACCATAAACTTAACGACTCTGATCAATACTTGATTCTAAATATAGCTAACTGCCTAGGATTACGAGAGATGTAGATGTTCACTTTACTACCTCATGGATTTTATCTGTGATGTTCTAGCTTACTCGTGTTTTTTTTTGTAATGTCCGAAACGAAGCACCAATACAAACATGTTGTTTTTTTTATACAAATAGCCATAACAAGAGGCAACCCTTCCCCAATATACCTAGTCTAATTCATAAGTTGTTGTTATTCCTTTTTTTCGTCTTCTTCTTTTCAACAAACCATATGAACAAGTTAGTCAAGATTCATCTTTCTTTCACAAACCTTTCTGTTTATGGTAATCAAGAGACATACTCTGTTCATCAAATGATTTAAAACATATGCATGGTAAAATTTCAGGGTCTAAGTTATGCATTTTTTTAGATCTCTGATGAATAAATAAAACTACTACTAACATGATATCTAGTTATGCATTCACGATATATATATGTAAGTTTAAAGCATTATTGAATAATTTGTAAATTGCCAAATGATAAATAAAAGCACGATGAAGATTAAGATAACGCACCAGGAAATTTCTGCTATGAATTCTGCAACATGATATCTTGGTAGTGGTTCATCTTCTTGCTCATTTTTCTGACTTTGGATACCGTGATTTCTTCTTCTCTCCATCTGTTGATTATGGTCAAAAACTAATTTGCAATATTTTTGTTCTCCGAGGAAGAAGAAATTGTGAGAATGTCTTGGAATTTCTTCACTTAAATAGAGGAAAGAAGAAGGTGAGTCATAATGAGGAATTCAAATTCAAGATCTTGAATCTCTGCAAATCAATTTTCAAAATTTTGCCTCTATGTGTATAATTTTAAAACAGGGAACAATTCAGGGATGATTCCCAGCAGACATGTGTCAGAGGCGTAATGAATAGAATTTTGAAAACTTAATTGAGTAAGATTTTGAATCTTGATCCACTAAAACTTCTTGGAAACGATTTCTTTCGTATTCTTTATTATATATATATATATATTATTTATTTATTTTACCATTATTGAATACCTCCCCCAAACCTGAGTCTCACGTTGTCCTCGACGTGGAAATAACGATGAGGTTGTTCGTAGCTTTGTAACAATGCATATGAGTCGTCGATTTAACTCAGCGTTGCCTTTCCACATAAATTTAGCAAGAGTACGAACATCTTGGTGAATTCTCTGGAAGAATAATTCCTAGATCGTCATCAGGTTGGTGGTTGAAATCCAAATTTCCCTCTAGACCTGACGAAGAAAGAGGAATAGCTTGATGACGTGGTGGCCATGTATCTCGAATACAATTAGTGAGAGTGTGTGTCATTGCTATTAGAGACAACTTTTTCCACGATTCTTTTTTGACATCGAATGCTTGCACATGATTCAGAAGTTTTGTGATTAGCACTGGGAGTATTATCTTATGCTTATCAGTTCGCCATGCATCAATTATAGAGCGGACTAAGAGACGATTGATACAAATAGCACGAGTCTTCCTTTGTAAGTCAACTATAAATTCAACATGTCGGTTGAAGATTCGGGTTAACTTAGCAGTATCGAATACGTTGCTACATAACCATCGATGAAAGACAACTTGATTAATACTCAACACTTGGGGGCTAAGACTTCTAGATGTGCTACAAATCGGTGTGTATGTTCCCGTAAATTCTGTTAGGTTAACTGCGCCCCTGTAAGATGGTTCGTGAAAGTGAAATAAAGAAGGTATTCCGTAATATTTCCAATAACATCTGGTGTGATTATGAGTGTAATTCCCCGCCAATTAACGACTACGGAGTCGTTGGGACAATTAACTTCCGTAATTACATTGCAGAATTCTCTTACAATATTTGGGCAATATATAGTGTCCTCATCGTAGAACAGAGCATTCCATCCTCGAGCTTTAAGTTCGTCGGAGTAATACGCACCAAATACAGGATCTTCGAACAAAGCGTGGAATGGTTGTTCAGGAGTCAAGCTTGAGAAAGAAGTCATGAATAAGAAGCTGGCGTTATTGCACGAGTATTTAAACAAGGTGAGAATCATCTCATAGATTGCACTGGGGGACACAAATCTTTCTAACACTGCAATTCACAAAAGGTGACTATTAATTGTCATGTCATCTCTCTCTTTTCTCCTTTTCTTTTTTAACTTGTGATAATCACTTGGACTACTCTCCCACAAAATTCGGGTTTGGGTTGGTTCCCAAAAAGCTCTAAATTTAATGTGTTCGGTCAGACAGATTATCTCAATTCCATGAAGGTGTAGTATCTCTTCCCCAAGTTCTTTTGGAGTCTACTTCAGCACGCGATGAACAATAATAAACATGGAAGAACATCTTTCAACCAACTGTAGCAATCCAGGACAGGTTTCAACTTCACAACGCTTACACCACCCTAGTCGCTTAGCTTTTCTGTGTCAGGCAAAAGAAGATTTTCCTTCCCCCGAATCTCGCATTTAAAGGAGGATATCTTTCTGTATATGTTGAGGTAATCGATCCCAATAGCTTAACATAGATTGATTCTTGGGAACCCAAACCAACCTAGTGCCCTTCTGACCGGAGCTGGGTACTGGATCCATTTTTCTTCAGCTAGTAAGAAGTTTTGGGCTAGTCCTTCCTTCGTTTGCAACCACCAAAATAAAGAGCAGAGTTAACCGTCGTAACTGGACAGGGCTAGGTTAGTCTGCACACAACACACAAAATGATTCAATTAGAAGATTTAATTCTTTACATATATGTTGGTTCTTCTAAGAGAATTTCTTACACATCACGACTTCGTAGCTCGAGAAAGGATTTAACCCGTTGACCATTGACTTTAAAGATGTTACCAGTGTTTGGATTCTCTAATTCAATAGCTCCGTGCTCAAAGATAGATTTCACAATGTAAGGTCCTGACCATCGTGATTTCAATTTTCTAGGATGTAAATGAAGCCTAGAATTATACAAAAGTACCTTTTGAGCAGGTTCGAATGTGCGTCTGAAAATAGACTTATCATGAAATATTTTCATTCAATTTTTGTAAATTTTATTGCTCTAATAGGCTTCATTTCGAATCTCCTCCAGTTCAAACAGCTGCAATTTCCTGTGTTGTCCAGATTTACTCATTTCAAAGTTTAAGTTTTTAATGGCCCAATAAACTCTATGTTCTACTTCAACTGGTAAATGACAAGATTTACCATAGACCAATCTATAAGGAGACATATCAATCGGAGTCTTAAATGCCGTGCAGTAGGCCCATAAAGCATCATGCAAATGCAGTGACCAGTCTTTTCGGTCTGGTCGCACTGTTTTATCTAAGATTTGTTTGATCTCGCGATTTGATATTTCAACTTGGCTAATAGTTTGTGGATGATATGGTGTTGCCACCTTATGAGTGATGGAGTATCTTTTCATCAGTTTTTCAAAAAATTTATTACAAAAATGTGATCCTCCATCACTAATCACTGCTCGTGGTGTACTAAATATAGCAAAAATAATTTCTTTTAGAAATTTTAACACAACTTTATGATCATTGGTTTTAGTTGGAGTTGCTTTTAGCCATTTTGAAACATAATCAACAACAACGAGGATATAGTTATATCCAAAAGAGGGAGGAAATGGGCCCATAAAATCAATATCCCAAACATCAAAGAGCTCCACAATTAGGATTGGGTTAAGGGGCTATTTCTACGAGTAATACCTCCCATTCGCTGGAACCTGTTACACGATTTACAATAATCAAAATTGTCTTTAAAAAGTGTTGGCCAGTAAAAACCACATTGTAAGATTTTTGCAGCTGTTTTCTTTGCACTAAAATGACCTCCACACACGTCATCGTGACAAAAGGAGAATGATGTCATAAAATTCTGCGTTTGGTACACATCTCCTAATAACTTGATCGGCGCAGTGTTTCAACAGATAAGGATCATCCCAGAAAAATCTTTTTTACTTCATGTAAAAATTTTTCTCAATCATTCTTATTCTAGTGAGATGGACTTTCCCCTACTGCCAAATAATTGACAATATCAGCATAACAAGGTAGTTCAGATACAACCATAAGTTGTTCATCAGGAAATGCTTCATTTATAGGTTCATTAACTATAGACGATCCAACTATTAATCATGACAGGTGGTCAGCTACCACATTGTCCGTACCTTTTTTATCTCGAATTTATATGTCAAACTCTTGTAACAAGAGGATCCATCTAATTAGCCGTGATTTTGCATCTTTCTTTGCAAATAGGTACTTAACATCGGGTCAGTGTAGACTATGATCTTAGAACCTAAAAGGTAAGGACGAACTTTTTCCAAAGCAAATACTACAGCCAATGACTCTTTTTCAATGGTAGAGTAGTTTAGCTGTGCATCAGAGAGAGTTCTACTTGCATATTAGATGACATGAGGTTTTTTTATCAATTCTTTGTCCTAAGACAGCTCCTATAGCATAATCTGACGCATCACACATTATTTCAAATGGAAAATTCCAATCAGGGGGTTGGATTATTGGAGCAAATGTAAGCTCATTTTGAAGTGTTGTGAACGCCTTCTCACATGTTTCATCAAACACAAACAACACCTCTTTTGAAAGTAGATGACACAAAGGTTTTGAAATTTTACTGAAGTCTTTGATGAACCTTCCATAAAAACATGCATGTCTCAAATATGATCGAATCTCTTTTACCGTCTTGGGGCTAGGTAACCCAGATATAACTTCTATCTTTGCTTTATCGACCTCCATGTCTTTTGAAGAAGTGACATGGCCAAGGACAATTCTCCATTTTACCATAAAATGACATTTTTCCCAATTAAGTACTAAGTTGCTTTCCTTGCATCTGAGTAACACAAGAGATAAATGATTAATACATTCATCAAAAGACGACCAAAAAACAGAGAAATCATCCATAAATACTTCAGAAAGCGTTTAACCATATCAGAAAAGATGGACATCATGCAGGGCTAGAAAGTTGCAGGAGCATTACATAATCCGAAAGGCATCCTCCTATAGGCAAAAGTGTCGCATGGGCAAGTAAAAGTTGTCTTTTCTTGATCCTCTGGTGCAATTGGTATTTGGTTATAACCTGAATACCCATCAAGAAAACAGTAATATGCATGTCCAGCTAATCTTTCTAATATCTGATCAATGAATGAAAGTGGAAAATGATCCTTTCGAGTGGCATTGTTGACTTTACGGTAGTCAATGCAAACTCGCCATCCTGTTTGAACTCTTGTTGGGACCAATTCATCTTCTTGGTTTTGACAACTGTATTCCCTGATTTTTTCGGAACTACCTGAACTGGACTTACCCATTTACTATCAGATATGGGGTAAATGACACCTACATCTAATAGCTTAATCACTTCATCCTTAACAACTTCTTTCATGATGGGATTTAATGATGCATGGAGATTTTCTGAAAATCCTAGATATCATCAAATCAAGTTATTTTAGTAGTTTCTTATTTTTTTAGTAGATAATTGTTAGTTTTAGCAGTTTTATATTTTTAGGAAACCTTTTGGGTTTTAGATTCTAGTATTTTATTTATTTAAAAGTTGTTATTAGAATTTGATTAGGTTTAGGAAACTAGTATTTTATATATTAGAAATTGTTAAAAGGATTCCAACCTCTACTTTAAAAAATGAGTCTCTGTACTCTGTCTTATATAAAAGGATTCCAAATTATGAGTTTTTTCGAGTGTTTGGTTGTCGTTGTTTTCCATTATTAACGCCGTATTGAAAACACAAACTTGATTATAAGAGTTTTCCATCTGTTTTTATTGGGTATTCTGGATCGTATAAAGGTTATAAGTGCCTAAATCCTATTACCAACCAAGGAATGAAATGTCGAAATATTTCGACCGAAATGGTCGAAATATTTCGGTTTTTGAAATTAGGTAGACGAAACTCTACTTACAGATGTTTAGAACAAGATATCGTCCGACATTTACCGAAATTTCGGTTGAAACTTCAAAATATTCGAAATCAGACCGAAAACTACAAAATCGATTCAACAAAAGTAACATTTTTGGTCGATTTCTTCTTCATCTGGTTTACCGAAACAATACTTGTCATCTACTTGGTTGGAACTTGAAGAAAATTGAAGAGATTCGTTTTCTTCATCTGCAGAAATCTTAGAGAGATAAACAACGGATGTTTAGAGCAAGATATCGTCCGACATTTACTGAAATTTTTGGTTGAAACTTCAAAATATTTGAAATCAGACCGAAAACTACAAAATCGATTCAACTAGTGACTCAGCTCGCTCGGTTCCTATGCAACAGGCATTATTTAGCTTGCAAACCAGTTGCTGTCCAATTCAAATATATGCACTTCAGTCTATATGGGTTTCTTGATAAGGAAGTCTATATGCATCAGCCCCCTGGATTTGTGGGCTCAGGTTTTCCAGACCATGTTTGCAAGCTAAATAAAGCCTTTTATGGATTAAAGCAGGCTCCGTGGGGTTAGTTAAACTGTTTTACTACATATATTTTTGAATTGGACTTTGTTGCATCTCGTTCTGATAGTTCTTTGTTTATTCATCAAACTTCAAACTCCATAACTATTTTACTCTTGTATGTGGATGATATATTAATCACAGGTTCAAATGATATCGTAGTCTCTCATATTGTTTCTTCATTACACTGTCAATTCTCTGTGACAAACTTGGAGATTTGCATAATTTCCGAGGCATGGAAATATCAAGTTTCTCCCGTGGGACTCTTAATAACACAAAACCGGTATACTACTGATACTCTACAAAAAATTGATCTTCTTGACTCTAAACCTGTTTCAACTCCAAGTCCGTGCGGAAAGAAAATGTCTTCTTTAGATGGTGAGAAGTTTGAAAATACTACGCTATACCGCTCATTAGTTGGCGCCTTGCAATATCTTTTTCTTACTAGGCCTGATATCACTATTCGGTTAACCAAGTGTGTCAACATATGCATTCACCGACAATTGTTCACTTTGGTGCGGTCAAGCGTATTTTACGGTGCCTAAAAGGCATACTTGGTCATGGTATTTTCTTTTCCATTCCCTAAGAATCTCATGCTAAAGAATTTAATGCACAACTTACCGCCTTCATAGATGCAGGTTGGGCTGGTGATCCAGACACTCGGCGTTCCGTTTTCGGTAATTGTATCTTTCTTGGTAATCATCTACTTTCATGGGCTTCTAAGAAGCATCCGACTGTAGCACGATCTAGTATCGAGGCTGAATATCGAGCCTTGGCTATAACGACTGCTGAGTTAGCTTGGATTCAACATTTACTTTGTGGTTTGGGTATTTCAATGACAAAGGCACCACAATTACATTGTGACAACATTAGTGCCACTTACATGACACACAATCCAATTCTCCATTCAAGAACAAAGCATATGGAGTTGGATTACCACTTTGTGCGGGAAAGAGTCCAAAGAAAAGCACTGCAAGTCAGTTATGTACCCACTCATCAGCAACTTGCAGATATATGTACCAAGGGTCTTGTCAAGGGACGTCATGAGCTTCTTTGTAACAAGCTTTCACTTCGCAATGGCAATAGTTTAGCTTTAGGGGGATGATAAACCATAATCTTTGCCGAAATCAAATGCTTCTTTATTTAAGTTATTCTGGGTATATTTTCAATTATCTTATAATCCATGTATATCCTACAATGGTTATAAATATAACACATTGCCTATGTTAAAGGCAAGGAAAATTCTCAAAATCTTCCGTTGTATCTTTAATGAAAAACTAAACTTATAAAAAAACAAACCTCTATGACTAAACCTATTTGTAGAGAGATAAAACCCTAAAAATAAACCATAGGATAAAACTAGAGAAACTAACATCAACATTCAAAGAGCATCAGATTTACTTTCTTGGTCATGAGGGCGAAGAGATGAAGAAACCTTAAAATATGCTCAAGGAAGGAATTGGCTAGACGGTTGGGGGAAATTGTGTTTCCTCTTTCTGTTATGTTCTTGAGACAATTGAAGGAAAAAATATAATACTTGGGGCAAAATCGACATTGTGGTATTTCACTCAAAATTCTTAGCGCAATTGTTCCGTGCCTAATTTTTACGGGAGTTTTCCTGTAATTATCACTCATTAACTACAGAGTGGTTGTAGCAGTTGCAACTCATTTGCTACAACCAAAGGAGTCGTAGCAAATAAATGATTCCTAGATTTTGAAAGAAGTATGCGTGTGGAACAACTACGACGGACAAAAGAGTAACAAGTGCATACAAAATTTATACCTAAAGGTCGACATTTGCTACAACTATTAAATAGTCATAGCAAATGCTTCCTTATAGCTACGGTTGGTATGGTCTGTAGCAAGAGGGGCGTAGCTAAAACTCTATTTTTTGTAGTGAGGGCTTGACACCGGAACTCACTTTACATCTGAAAGGATAAATTCAAGATAGCGAGAAGAACCCGCCAACGAAGATACCCCCTCAGCCCACGCAAGTCATGACAATAGTCGAAGGACCTGTGGTAGGAGGCAACACGAGTAACGCTCATAGGTGGTATGTGAAAGAGGCAAGAGGCCCACCTCCTGTTTACAGATGGTCTGAAAGCGAAACAACACCAATAATCTTCACGGATAAAGATTTGTTGTAGATCATCACTCAACACGATAACCTGTTGATAATCACTACAACAATAACAAACTGAAGTGTAAACCGAATAATGGTTGATACGGGAAGTTCGGCAGATGTAATGAGAAGAACTAGCTTCTTGCAGCTTGACATATGCCCAAAGTTTGTAAAGACTTATAAGACGCTCCTCTTAGGGTTTGGAGAAAGCCAAGTCGCTGTTGACGGAATAATCCCGCTGCCTTTGACAATTGAGGATGGGAGGGCAAACCGAGTGGTTATGGTAGAATTAATTATTGTAGATCCACTCACAGCTTACAACATCATACTAGGAAGGCGTATCATTCAAAACTCAGGGACTATTGCTTCTATCTCTCACTTAATGATGAAATTCTCAATCCCAGAAACTAACCTGGTGCAAACAATCAAGGGCAACCAAAGATCGGCCCGAGAATGTTATGTGCTTTCTACCAGAAGTGCGAGAAAATAAAGGGAAAAGCCGAAGATGCAGACCTTTATGATGACTCCGAACAAAAATTTCGGCAACCCCGATAAGCATGGAGGAAGACCCTAACAAGAGTTGGACCCCTCAAGGTAAGATTATTAGTTTAAATTAATGTTCCTTTTAAATAAATAAAAAGTAGTATGGTATATCTGTTTTTTTTAAGAACTCTCAAGTTTAGTGTTATTGGTTTACAACATTTTTTTAAAAACTTCCAAATTTTGGGTCAGTCGTTTTTTATAAAAAAAAATTACTTTTAACTCAAATAGTCCAAGAACTTTTGGAGGTAAATTTACTCATAAATTTGTTAAATTCAAGGTTCCACTTATGTAAGTGGATCTCTGAAGTTGTAACTACGAGGGTGTACATAAATGATAGGGTTAATTTTATTTTGTCCACCTAGTTTTGGCTAACTCGTCATTTTTGGCCCCATAAATGTTTGTCAGTTCCATTTGGCCCCTAAGAGTGAATTTTTTCTCAAATTTTCTAGAAAAACCCTTACGGATCAAAATTGAGTTAATCTTAAACAATGTAAAAATATTAATTGCCACATCATTTCCCCTTCTTTCGTCTTGAGGCGCCTTAAGCCTTAGGAGTTGTCAATATTGTCCTCTCTTTGACCACCTAGGCCCAAGCCCACAGGTACAGAGTTTTGTTTTTGGCTAAGGCACCACGAGCCTACCTAAAAGGCCTCAGTACTTACTAAGTGTGAGCATACACACCTATAGCCAGTCTCCGAACACTCTCGCGAGCGATGTGGGACTATCACAATCTCCTACCCCACCATTACTGCTAAGGTTTGAGGTGTTACACATCCACTTCGTCCCATCTCCCCTCCACCTAATTAATCTCACACTTTATCTACCTCACCCTTCTTCTCCGGTAGAAGGTCGTTGGTTGTTAACCTCCGACTGACGCCTTCAACCCTATTTTTTTTTTAATTCTTTTTCTTCCTTTTGTTCTCTTTCTTATTCTTTTTCTTCCTCTATTTTCTCTCTTTTTCCTATCTTTTCTCTCTTTTTTTCTTCTCTTCTCTTCTCATCTCTTTCTTCCTCTCTCCTTTCTCCAATGAAGGAGAAGATCTCCTTTGCTGGAATGGTCTAGTTTCGCCTAGAAACCATAATTTGACGAAATTAGATCTCGTTTCGTCTGGTTTCTAGACCTTGATAAAACCATATTTAAAAACAAGACATAGATGAAGATCTCAAATATTTTAAATTTTAGGTCTTAAAGTAATACTATTATAGCTTTTGTTTTAATCTCAACCATTACTTTGACGACTTAGATTGAGAATGGAATCTTTAAAGTTCTAATAAGAGTTCCATGACTTCGAAGTTCTAGTTAAAATGTTGTCGGACTTTTAAGTTTTAGAACTTTCATCTTTCAAAACCTTGAAGTTTCAAAATTTTCAAGTTCCAGAACTTTTATGTCTTTTATCTTATAAAATTGTTGAAAACTTTAAAGTTTCAGAACTTTGAAATTCTGGTAAAAACTACTTAACAAGTAACACCCTTAAAGAAAAACTCTAAAAATTTTATGTGGCACTCGGAATTTCTAAAATTGAGCTTCGCATTGGAGATTCTCTTAGTATTTACAAGAGCGGCTTAGGCCTAAAGCAGCCAAAGAGGATGCTTTGAGCCCTAAATGACCAAGGGCCCGAAGATTGTAATGTTTGAAGGCACCGGTAGTTCCAAGATTGTAGTGTTTGAAGGCACCTCTAAATGAACAAAGATAAAAAGAGAGAAAAGCATTGGTACTCAGGTTTAATTGGGCCCTAATATTTCCTATCCCACTACTCTTCTACATATTCTATCTCCTCTTGCGTTTCCCTCTTTTACATACTTTCTCGCTTGTATTTTCCATCTTCTTTTTCTTGAATTTTTTTGTCATTCCTCTTTTTGTTCATTTCCTTTTTCCTATTCTACTTAAACCTTATCTGATTGTTAAGTATAGTCTCTACAATCTAGTTATTTCCCTATAAAATATTTTCCTTTTATAATGTCTCTCTTAATATTATTTTCTTTCATTAACCACTTTTTAATTATTAAAGTAGATAATAACAAAATGTAATTTGGTCCCGTTTAGAGGAGAGAGAATGTCCCGGGTGGTGCGTTTTTCCTTTTGTCACCGACTCCACCAGTTTGGGTGGTGAGTAATTGTTCTAGGCAGTTACTAGATCTTTTCATAGCAGTTTCGAGTAGTTCAGCCGGTCCTCTTCATCTAATTCACATAATCAGACTTATTTTAAGTCTGATTTTCATTGTCATCTCGTCAGGAGATTCCATTCTCGAGTATAATACTCTGTTTGTAAGTTACTGTTTCCCTTGTTCTTAGTTTACTACTAGTTCACTTTATGGCGTCTACGAGTTCAGACTTTATGCAACAATTTTGTTGTTCTCACGACAAAGGACCAGCCTCCGGTTATTGTCGATGGGGATGATTTATTCTCGGAGGAGCCGGAAATCATAAAAAATGGAGTAGCCTGGGTTCAAAGTTCAAAGAAAGTGGATATGGGTCAAATTATGATGTGATTATCCCGGGTTATCCATGGTCCTAACAAATTTCTTTTATCGGAAATAAATGATAACATTTTCTTGCTTAAATTTGCTCTAGTCACAGAACTTGATTTAGCAATGGAGAGTTCACCTTGGGTTATCTAGGAAGAAACGATCATTCTTCAAAAGAGTCTAAATGATATTACATCGGGGGAACACGTTTATGACTCAACGGCTTTTGGACTCAATTTCATGGAATTCCGTTGAGTCACTTCAACAATACTACTGTCAACCGATTGGCGGGCTCGATAGGCAATTTCCAAAAGACAACTCCTGAAGAAGCACTAAAATGGTGTCTTTTCGGGAGGGTCAAGATCAATCATTCTCTGGACAAGCCTCCTCCAAAAAGTTTTTTTTTTAAGTCTCAATCTAAGTTAATTTCCATTGAAATTCGTATAGAGAAATTACCTAGGTTTTGTAACTCATGTGGTCTTCTTGGACACACTATTAGATTTTGTCCTATCCTTCTTGCGTTTCAGGATCTATTAAAGTAAAACTTATCGAAGGAGCAAAAAACACTTGTCTTGAAGGAAATATAGCCTAAATATCCTGACTCATTTAAGGTCTTTTTCTCTGCAAGGACCCAAGGATGTGAGATAGGCTCTCTCGGGCTCGATCGACCAATCACAGTGGCTCCTACTGACCAGGAGAGAGATGGATTTAGGGGATACCCGGATAATACAATGTCGACTATTCAATTAAAACTAATTCGGGGACATGCTTTCTAGTTTATCGCAGATTAAGAGGAACAAGATCCAGACAACATTCGGTGTAAGAGCAGTGGGGTCGGCCGATCCCATCATCTACGATCATGAACTAATCCAGACTAATCGAGGTGGCACATCAGTATCAACTCTGCCCACAACGACAACAACTAACTCAAGGGGATCATTAGAGTAAAGACCAAAACGCCACTATAAAAGGACCGAGAAACAAGCAATCACTGACTCAATGGATGAATGGGTATTGGCAACCCAAATGCCGTAGGAATTATGAATCTATTTGTATGGAATTGTCGGGGTCTAGGGAACGCCACTCCAAAAGAGACTCTGTTTAGTCCTAGGAGGGACTAGACCCTCAGTGGTCTTCCTTTCTGAAACTAGATTATCTACTTTTACATTATTACCTTGTTTTAGTAAATATAACCTCATCAACTATTACCATGTACCTTCGGTTAGTAAAAGTGGTGGATTACTTTTCCATTGGACTGATGACTTAGACATTAAGGTCAACTCGACAACTCTTAATCTAATCCATATTATTTTAATCATGGTATCTAATCCAGACCCTTGGGACATTTTTTGTATTTATGGCCCACCGAGAGTACAAGACAGACAATCGTTCTGGAAGGGCCTTTCAACGAAAATACAAAGGATTTCTAATCTGTAGTGTTGTATAAAAGAATTTAACGCTTTATCTAATAGAACTGAAAAATGGGGGGGGTCAACTAATATTCTGTTTATGTCTTAATTTTAGAAATTTATTCAGGACACAAACTTAATGGACTTGGAATTCAATGGCCCGGGTTACACCTGGATAAACCGCAAGGCCATCCATCATTTGACTTGGGAACGTTTGGACAGAGTTCTTTGCAACGCTAATTGGCTTTTGAAGTATCCAGAGGCAGGGGTATTCATTTACCCAGATATAATAGTGATAATTCACCTATATTGCTTAAACTAACGGTTCTGGGACAACTATTAAACACCATCTCCAAATCGAAGTATACTGGATAAAACATGATGATTATGCCTCTACTTTTAAAACGGCTTGGGAGAACAGTGAAGGTAGATTTCCGTAAAAGCTTCAATTGGTGAAAAGTTCGATAAAATCGTGGAGCAAGAAAGCTTTTGGTGTCCTGATGAAATAGACTTATTATTCTATGGAAGAGACTTACTGATATTCAGTCTCTTACTCCCACCAGTGATACTCTTAACATTGAAAGTGACCTTCAAGAACAAATTCTAAATTTGGAGGAAATACAACGTACCAAAGCAGAACCGAGGGCAAAAACTAAATGGGTCGATAATACAGACTGCAATACCAAAGCATTCCATCTATCAATGTTAACGGGAAGGTAATAAAATAGAATCCATCAAATCCAATTGCAGAATGGTCAAGTTACCACAAATGAAGAAAATATAGCACAAGAGTTCATTGGGTATTTTCAGTATTTTTCAGGCAGGTTCTGTTACTGAGCCGCCAACTGAGATTCTTAGTGCATACAAGGCAATCTGTGAAGAAGAACTGGGTTACATCTCAAGAGTCCCGTCAGAAGAAGAAACAAAATATATTTTTATGGAGATGGGTTCAATCAAAAGCCCAGACCCAGATGGACTTCCCTGTTTTTTCTTTCAACAGAACTAGACTATAATAGGAGAAAGTTAGTGACTTACATTCAGGCGCCATTTACCTTAAGTTCAATTGACCCATCTTTTAATCTAACAATTGTCGCTTTAATTCCTAGAAAACGAAACTCGAGTATGGCCTCAGACTTCAGACCGATTTCCCTTTGCAACTCAGTGTACAAATTCATCACTAAATTAATTGCAAATGGAATTCGACCATACCTATAGGACTGTATAATGTGGATTCAAAACGCTTTTGTTCCGAGTCGACAAATTATGAATAATATTGTAGCCACCAAGGAGTTGCTACAATCCATGAGTCATTCTAAGGCTAAGAAGGGTGAATTCTCACTAAAGATGGACATGGCTAAGGCCTATAACAGAGTAAGTTGGACTTTTATGGAAAAAGTTCTAAAATCCTCAAGTATTCAAGGAAAAATGCTCCAACTTATCATGTCATGTATATCTACCTCTCGTTTTAGGATCCAGGTTAATGGTAGATTGGTAGGTGATTTTACGACCTCTCGAGGCCTTCGGCAAGGTTGCCCCTAATCACCATACCTATTCATTCTATCATCCCAGTCTCTCTCACTCTTTACCTGTTATTACGAAAATCAAAAAACGTTTACAGGATATAAGATAAATCAAGTCAATCCTTGCATATCAAATCTTATATTTACGGACAACTTGATTATCTTTGGAAGAGTTACCATACAAAATTTAAATACAACAATTATAATGATGGAGCATTATTCATCCTTCTCGGGACAGTAGGTAAACTATGATAAATCTTCTCTGTTTTTCGGCTCTAGAGTGCCAAACACCAATAGAGAACAGTTGATAAACTAGTTGAATGCCCCTTTAATGACTGACCATGCCAAGTATCTGGGTTCCTTAATTCTTAAGCCAGGAAACTGAATCCAGAGTCACCAATGGTTGCTCGAGAAATTCCAAAAGTCTCTTGTTGGCTGAAAACAGAAATTCACATCCTAAGCAGGTAGAACGGTTCTTATCAAGTCCGTCCTTGCGTCTTATTGTACTTACCCTTTCAGCTACCAATTATTGCCCAAACATGTAATTAATCAGTTAGAAAAAGCGGAGCGTAATTTTTGGTGGGGACATGCGGACAATGAGCATAGAGTACATTTCATTAGTTGGGATATTATTAGCTGCCCCAAAAATCACGGTGGACAGGGCATTCAAACTTTACTACATGTAAACGAGTCATTACTGACCAAAGTGACTTGGAGGTTCCTCACTGACCCAAACGCGGCGTGTCTTAAGCTCCTAAAATCTAAGTACATAAAAAAAATATATTATTTTTGGAGCTCGGAGACCCCTACTATTATTTCCCCCTTTTGGCATTCTATACTGAAAATTAAAGCTACTATGAAAGAAAATGTCATTTGGCTTATTGGTGATGGCACCTCAGTCAAAATCCTACCAGACCCATGGTTGCCTAATACAACCACCCATTTACCAACTGTTATACATAATTTGCCTTCTAATATTTTCTGGGTTTCAGATCTCATGATTTCGGGCTCTAATATATAGAATGTTCTGGTGATAACCCAATATTTTGATGCAACCACAGTAGAAGCTATTGTCAATATTACTTTCCCTCAGACCCCACAAAGGGACAAACTCATACGGAGTCCCACAAAAGGGGGTAAGTACACAACTAAATCATATTATAGACAAGTGAAGAATTTGCCAGAACTATCATATAATGCTTATCATTTTCCTTGGAAGAAATTTTGGAAGAAAAGTGAACTAAAACCCACTATACAGAACTTCATTTGGAAGATAATTCATAATGGGATCCTAACACTTAGTAATATAGGCATCAGGGTTCACAATATACCTCTCACTTGTCAAATCTATGGAATTGATGAGCTAGAAACAGAGTTTCATCTATTTGGTGACTGTGTTAAGTTCATAGAGTTGATATCACTCACAGGTATAGTAGATCTGCAACAAATTAATGCAAACAGATCCGATAAGCAGACTCGAAAACATACTGTTAGAAGAAGGAAATAATAGTCGAAATTGGTATATATCAACTTATCTTATATGGGAGTGGTAGAAGACCATAAATGAGCTAATTTTTCGTCAAACTCCAGTGGCTCTACATCGTTTCTAGTGGAACACAAAGGAAAATTTAAGGTATGTATCACTATTACTTGAATCAGGAACCACTAACCCCTATTTAGTTGCAGTGCAATGGATTCCCCCTAATCGAAGAACGATTAAGATAAATTTTGATGGAGCTTATACAGAAGATAGAGCAGCTTATGGAGTAATCACTCGAGATTCGGAAGGAATAATCATCGGTACCAAAACCCTAACTTTCAATCCGATTTCGCCGTTGCATAGTGAGGCACTAGGGTTTAGACTCTCTTTGGATCTGGCGGAGGAATTCTGTTTAGAGGACTTTATAGTAGAAGGGGATGCTAGGGTTCTCCTAGACTTAATCTTAACCGATGATCTTGAAATACCTTGGCGAATTCACTACGAGATCGACGGCTAGAGACAACGCACGTGTGACTTACACGTCTGAGTTTCTTATTGCCCAGATCGGCAATTGGGGGGCCCATGATCTAGCCCGCTCGACCTAGATCCACCAAATTGTGATTAGTGACTTTCAATCCTTACTGTCAACTTTATTACAGTTTAGTATCTGTTTTGCTTTTAACGTCTTTAGGTATGGTCCCAATGGGAACTGAACTTTGTAATTTTTTCTCGTTTTAATGGATTTTCTTCTAAAAAAAAAAATATTATTTTCTTTCATCTATTAAACAGTTCAAATACTTATTGCCTCTATTACACTAGTTTTTGTTTATTAAAGTTTCTTTGACAATAGTTAATTTAGGCAATCCCAGTATTTGATAACTATTACTGATTTAGATTTAATTTTTCTATTTTAGGTCTAAATTATAAGATGATACTGAACTTATTTAATTGAAATTTAACATTAATGAAACATATATGCATTTTGAAAGAGAAAAGACAAAAACCAAGATGCAATATAAATTTTATGCGGTAATGTTGGCCAAAAACAATTAGTAGTGCATAAAGGCAAAAGCATTGGAAGCCGAGCAAAAACGGCGAAGTTGGCGATAACATTGGCGTCTTCTATTCCTGAATACGACTGTATACTGGAGGGAGATGCATTATCTATTGTGAAAGCATGCTTAGGAAACCCGGATGATGGTCCTTGGAGAATTAGATCAATACTGGTAGAGATCAAAAGGGAAGCTCAAATCCTTAGAAATTGTTCGTTTTTATTTTGCCCGAGAACGGCAAACCAGGTCGCTCACTTGTTAGCGAAACATGTTTTTAATTTGAACTTATTTAAAACTGAGGAGATCACCACGACTCCTAGCTGTATTGTAAGCCAATCGACGGCAGATTTAGCCAATATTCCTTTGAGTTCTAACAACGAATAAATAATGGCAATTACCTCCGTTCATTAAAAAAAAAAAAGTTAGTGCATAAAGGCCCACTTTCTAACTTCACTTATCCTAAAATTTGGGCCGGCTTGTATTTAGTAAGGATTTTTACACTCACCCATTATGTTAAGGAGAAATGTCAATACATTTGCTTCAGAAGTAGTAGTGTTGGCACTCAC
>BEHA01050461.1:300410-310971 GCA_002897215.1 Eschscholzia californica subsp. californica | reverse complement strand
TTAATAATAATCAAAATAGATCTTTAAGATAATAATTTAAAGTCTCAATCATTGACAATAGGAGTTCTTTGTGATATAAGTGGGTCAGCTTCCACTGAGAATGATTTCACAAACCCATCATTATTACTACGCAAAATCTCATCCAGATTAACCATTCTTCCTTTACCTTCCTTGCAAACAGATCCTGGTTTTACAACTACTAGTGACAAAGATGAAGAAGAAGCTTCTGTTAGTTCTCTTGCTCTTTCTACTTGAGCTACCCAATTTGTCTTCCTCAATACACATAACATTAGGACTACACAAGTCGCCTGTGCGGCGAGCAATCCGATCCATAACCCGGCGAAGCCCATCTTAACAACAAAGCCCATAACAATGGAGACAGGCAGACCCACAAAGTAAAAAGAACCCAAGTTAATACTTGCACCAGTTGTAGGCCTTGCACTTCCTCTCAGCACACCACAACCTGTTGTTTGTGGACAATTCCCTAACTCACAAAGTCCAACAATAGGTAATGCCACTGCAGTTAATGACAAAATTTCGGAATCTTCTGTGAACAACCGACCCCATCGATGTCTCATAAAAGTTGTAAACAACATAGCAACTAAACCCACAAGAATGGCACAGACAAGAGAGACAATCATGGCTCTACGGGCCTTGGCGGGTCGGTTAGCTCCTAGTTCGTTCCCAACCCTTGTCGAAACTCCAAGACTCAAAGCTGATGGAAATACATAAACAAGTGAAGTTGTTTGAATTAGGATACCCATGGAAGCAACTGTTGCTTTGGGATTAGGAAGAAGTCCACAAAGAATTATCATGAGTTCATACCACCACCATTCTAAGCAAACTGAGACACAAGTTGGTATAGCAAGTTTTAGTAGGGAAGACCAACCTCTGATGCAATCTATGGTAGGTGAAACCCAAGAATCCTTGTAAACACCTGAGCAGAAAACGAAGGCCGATAAAAAGAGAAACATGTTCAGATTAGTCCAAACCATGGCTATGGCAACTCCTCCTATACCCATTTTGAAGTGAACAACCAGGAGGAAATTGAGTGGGATGTGAATAATAACAGATAAAGCTGAACAATATGTTAATGGTATAGTGATGTTTTGACTTCTTAGGTAAATTCTAAGTGGATGTAATAGAGAGAGAAAGAAGATGTCAGGTATAGAGAAAGAAAGAAATATATGAGCTACCGATGAGATTTCTTCGTCTTGACCAGTCCATAAGAGGATTCTTTTCATGTTTAGCCAAAGGAAAGAGATGGGTATTGAAGCACAGATTAAGAGAAGAACTGTTCTTTGTAGAGTTAAGCCAAGTAATTTCCATTGTTTTGCTCCAAATGCTTGTCCACAAATAGGTTCCATTCCCATAGCCAAACCCGAGATAACCGAGTATCCTGTAATGTTTGCGAAACCAATCGAAAGTGATCCTCCTGCAAGTTCAAGTTCTCCAAGGTACCCAAGGAAGAGCATAGATATCATAGTTCTTGAATACAAAAGCAAACCGGTGAGAGCTGTTGGACCTGAGATCTTACCCATGGCTTTAATTTCCTCCACAACCTGTAACCAAAACAAAACCAACACATAAAACTTAGTTCCATTTTAGAGGGAGAAATCGAAAAACATATACAGGAGTTGCTCTTATGTTAAGTAGTACCTCAGATGGAGTTGGCCATCTATGTAGTTCATCTTCAGTTTGAAGATTTATCAAGTTAGAAGTTGCCTTGGGATATGTTAATGAAGAAGGAGAAGATGAGTTTGAGTTATACATAGAGATATGTATGATTTTATTCAACAAAGTACTTGTATATAATTATTTAATGAGGTTCAATCAACTCAGCTCTTTTGTCTCAATTTAGCTTCTAGTTTGTCTCTCAATTGGGAGATCAAAAGAGGGTATATATATACAAAAACACAAACACAAAGTATAAAGAACATAAAGTGGATGAGTGGAGTAGTACACTTTTGGGCTATAACCCATTTGGTACTCATATCTTTCTCTATTTATCCGGATGGGTAAAAAAAACAATGATGGATGGGATGGTTTTTACTTGTAAAATAGTATCCATCTTGGACAATATTTCTTCGTAAAACGGTAAGAAATTCAACATCCGCATAACCGTCACCAACACCGTCATCACGAAAGAGTATAAGAAATAATAATATTATTAGTTTGGTGAAACACAAAATAGTTGAGTGGTATCACGTTCCTCACTTTGAAAAACGAGGCTTGACTAAAACTCAACTATGACAAGATGATCACCTAGAGGCCAGTGCGTCCGCGAAATCATAATTAACAGAACGAAGAGTTTATTCCTACGGAAGGAAAAAGACCCAAAATACAAATCGACGAAAATATTGACAAACCTAAAGAAAACTTTGGCATCCCTTGCCCTTTTTAAATTCATGTTGGAAATGAGAAAGATGAACAATGGTTAAGTGCTCCACTATAGAGATTTATTAGGTCATAAAATAACTCAATTTGAGTACATTCTTGTTAGTGATATTGACCAAATGACATCACTAAGTGGGATTGGATTTTCTTGAAGGGTTTTCAAGTGCAATTTTATCCTACTTTTCTGAACTTTCACTTTGTTGGTAATTAGGAGGTAGTGTTCTATGGGACCACAGTGGTTGTGTTTCTAGTGAGAGAAACTGGTCGTGTAGAGACCCAACAGCTGGAGATAAAGAAACACAATTACATAGACCAATTAAAGCAATTTGATTTGTACAACCTTCTTTCTCCCAACACAACAACACTGGTGAGAGTGAGTGAATGAGTTTTTCATTGTCTCTCTCTCTCTCTCTCTATCTCTTTCTCTCTCTATCTATCTTCCCTTGAAACTATGGCTCTGACTCTGACATAAACAGAAGCCCACTTTCCCAAGCAAGCAATTTTTACCTTCTTTCAGTTTCTGAGCAGCTGAAAAGAATCTGATTTCTCTTTGTTTCACTATAGCAGAAAAAAATTACTTCCCTGAATTTCATAACCCTATATGTCAGAGATTCCAAATGTGGGTCCTATCTTTACTCAGTAGGTTAGATCAGATCTGTATTGTGATATCATCAATCAAATAATTTAAAACAGATGAAGCTAAGATTTCACATTCAGTAATCTTTGTCTTCTCTTCTGCCACAAAATACAATAACTCTTCTTCTTAGGTATTCAAAATCAACTTGTCAAATTAACAGATAATCTATTCTAATTCAAACTAAGCAATTATGGCAAAAATGGGTTTATCATCTTCTGATCATATCAATACAAACTTTACTTAAAAGAGTTCATGAGGATAAGAATCCATGATTAGTTAATCAAGATTTTTAATGACTGAATAGTAGGGGCCAGTAGTACCACAATTCAATGTATTCAATATTCTCATACATGAAAGATTTTTACTGCAAAAAATCCATGAGGATAAGATTCATGCTGCTAGTTTGCTCTGCTTATCCATTACTGGGAACTCAACCAAATCCGTGTACGAATCTAAGAGCTATGACATCAACTTTTATCTAGTTAACCCATATGAACTTGACTATTGTGTTGAAAATTTGTGGTTTTACTATATGTTATAACGAAGAAGAAGCAATCACACAGAACACAAGAGATTTACGTGGTTTGGCTTATTAGACCTACTCCACGGCAAACATTGGAGATGATTTCCACTATGAATGAAAGACAAGTTACAAAGATATCTTTAGAATTTCAGTTTATAACTGACAACCCTAGTTCCACCGACTCGCCGCCTCTCTTTCTAATTCTGAAAATACATGGATACCCCTTACATTGATTACGGGCTCTGAAGGCGGTTTTGCGGCTCACAAACTGGGCTGGATATCGACCCATATTCAAGACACTTTCAACATTATAGGTGGCTAAAAACGTTAGCATCTTGTTTCGCTGTACAAATTTTCACGCCCTTTTAGCCAAGTTCAAGCAGCTACTAATTAGAATTTCATCCATGTAGCAAAACAGAGTAAGCACTACAAGGTCATAAACGGAATGTAAAACATATTCGAAAAGCACGATACTAAGTGGAGACAATGAGAGGCTGCCTCTCAATATTACTCATCATATAACCTATATTACTCCTGTCAACTAACTGATTAGATTAGATTTTAGTATATTTATGTAGCTGAGTAGCTCATTCGATAACAGATCAGATAGAATGAAATATATCCAAAAGTACCTGAGGGTATTAAGGACAAATCAGATATTTGTCAACAACAAAGAATGCAATAAGCACTAAATTTATTCCAAGATTAAAGCAGAAGCAAGAAAAATGAGAATAAATGTAATAGTGACAGCCTGTCAATCAGTCTCACATAAACTGACCAAACACGCACGTCTATATCGAAGTTTATATCAGCATAATAACGCACTAACCATATTCATATATCGATTAGGTGCATTACAGTTCGTAAGATTAGATACCAATCAACATTATGGTGGGGTGTAATCTTCTGAAGAATCGATTCATTTGTAGCAAAATATCTGAACTTAAGGAAGTTGTGCTTTAGAGAAATTGTCGAATCGACAGTAAAAAGCGCATATGATTTTTAGTATGATTAGCCGTAAAGCAGCATATGCAAGTGATAGAAATGCTCATTATCAACAAATACTTGCTAGATACAATACTCAAACCAATCTGATAATAATGTTGTGAATAACGTGGCATATACAACGTCGACCACATGGTTATTCCGCTACTTCATGTGGAACACATGCCCATCATAAAAATACTAAATGCTAAGAGCTCTCCAATATCAATAAACATAAAATAAACAATTAAACGCAAAAGAAAACAAAAGATTGCACACCTCAATTTTCCATTCCTCGGAAGTACAAGTTGATATAGAAACGGACAACAAAAGTTGCAAACAACTAGGAGAAGGCCTTAGCAAACTTCTTCCTTCACTCAAAATGATATAAAAGATCACACAACTATGTAGCTTTCTTAGCTCAATAGAATTAAAAATTATTATTTACAATTCTTCTGGATCCGTGATCGTTTGCCTTGGATACATGAATAGATATAAAACAAAAAATATACAACAAAAATACCTCAGAGGGTGATCCTGGGTTTGCTAACACTCGAGCGTGGAAGACCTAGTATTGCTACGAGTCCGCTGCCGAAGGCTGCAGCTGCTGCTACGGCAAACGCTGGTGAGTTTCCACCACCAAATAGCTGATCCCAAGGTCCACTTCCTAGTGACACAATTACCTGACATCAAAATCCAACCTCATTATATGTCACAGCTAAAATGTATATACATCATGCATTAACTGAATAATTGGTACACAGTTGTTTCTTTCTTTTTTACAGGGTTCTCTTTTTGTTTCCAGGCAATTGGCACATATCACAATTGGAAGTGAAAAGATTATAAGCTTATCTTCTAAATTATCAGATTTAGAGTTGAACCTACTGCATTACAAGTGTATATATATATATATATATATATATATATATATATATATATATATATATATATATATATATATATATATTAACATAAAAAATATGATTACGTGAATTATTTTAACCGACTGTTTCTCCTTAACCTCAACATGAATGAAATAAAATTGAAGAAAACTGAACCAGCTAAGTCAACCTCTCCGGCCACCTCTTGGTCAATTTTTTTTTTATCAAATAAACCCTGGAAACACCATTTTAGTTCCCGGCACCAACTTACTCGATTTTGTCGTTTTCTAGCAACGATTTTGACCAAACCAGTAGAGAGAACACCATTGATTTTATCTCTTTAGAAATTCTTCAAACCCGACGAGTTTCCCGCCAATTTAGTAACTGAGATCCTTTAGTAGGCGCGTCACATACCTTAATTAGTTGTAATCTGACCTTCCCTTGCTCATTGTTTCACCAATTTTGCCGCTGCTTACCTTCATACCTCAGTGGAAACTCTAGTTTTATCACACTGCCTCTTTCCAACAGTGACGATCCGTCTCTAACTTCCATCCTTTTTCACCAATGTTGAGAGTGACAGTCTCTTTGTGTGACGGTGCAGCTGCGACAATATTCAACTGTCGCTACTATCACCAAGAAGCAAAAGCTTATTTAACAACATTTTGCTTTATTCCTAATAACCCTAAAGCTATTTGCAACATAATAACTTTTTCACGATAGACTGGTTTCTCTATTTGTTATCTCTCGCAACAGTTCTTCCATGGCCACTGATTTCCCATCTATGGCGCCTGGCGATGTCTCTGACATGACTGCCGGTGTCCTCTGAACACCTCTGCCACATCTCACATTGTTCACCCGGTATACGATGAATACTACGTGCATCCTTCGGATACCGCAACTTCTGTCGTCCAATCTCCGGCTCTCAACTGACACGACTATACTACTTGGGCTCATAGCATGTACAATTCCCACGTCATCAAGAACAAATAGGGATTCAAAAATGGCTCTTTAACCAAACCAAAGGATACTATCCAGCTACATGGTTGGATTAGTTGTGACACATGGTTTTGAGCTGGATCCTCAACTCCGTTAAGCCCGAACATCCGCAATAACATTACGCGCTCAACCTCAGTATTTGAGATATGGACTGATTTAAAAGACCAATATCCCAAATCCAACACCCCCTTCACGTATCAGTAGCGAAAAACCATTTCCTCGCCAAAACTCTGACTTTATTTTACAACTGAAGACTTATTGGGGCAAGTACGATTCCTCCCCCCAAGTCATGTGCCTGTATTGCCGGGAAGGCAACCATTAGTACCATCACTCTGTCCGGACAATGGAATTTCTGATGGGAATACATGACAAATTCTCGGCCATTTGCAGCCAGATCTTGCTTATCCCTTGCCCTCTCTGGCCAAAATTTAAAACATGGTGCTTCAAGAGAAGAAAAAACAGGACATTGCAGTTGGTGCACTTTTTGACTATTCTGCTCTCAGTGCTAAGGTAATCAAAACTGCAACAAGGGTGTCCTTCGCGACCATTGCCATAAACCAGGACATGCATAGAACGACATTTCCAATTACACGGCTGTCGCAGAAAAAAAATGGCACTCGCACCTTTAGCTGTTTCTGGTCCATCCACCGCCAACACTACTGTCGCTCTGATCTTATGCCGAGAGCATTATAATCGTCTTATCACCCTTCTTGAAGCCATCGCTGCTCTTGGTTTTAAGGCGACTTCAACAATATATACTAATTGTTCTTCTTGCATTGCAGATAGTGGTGCTTCCAACTACGTTGTTTTCCCCCAAGTATTTTTAGCTCTTACGACTTAGCCCCCCAATCATGGTTTGCGCATTAACCTGATGGAACTACCTATTTGTTAAAACACATTCGCAGCGTAGTTTTTTTAGACTTTCTCACAATCGATAATGTTTATTACATTTCGAGTTTTAAATTTAACTTGAACTTTTTTAATCAAATAAGTAAATCTTTAAACTTGGACGTCACTATTTCACCAATTTAATGTGTTCTCCATGCATACTTGACGACTCAGAAGATCGGTCAGGCCCATGAGGTTGATGAACTTTACGTTCTGCATAAGACTTTTTCTGCACTAGCTTTCAATAAGCCACTTGACAATTGGCATTGTCATCTTGGGCACCTCAGTTTAGGACGTTTTAGACATTTGGCTGAAATTCTTAATTTTATTTCTTTTAAAAAATCCAATGCTATTTATGCTCTACGGCAAGATAATCCAAGTTATCCTTCAACAAAAGTGTTTTATTTAGCAAGTCCCTTTTCAGTTAATTCATGCCGATATTTGGGGACATTTTCTAGTCTCATCTTTATCCAACAAGCGATACTTTCTCACCCTTGTTCATGATTTCTTCAGATATGCTTGAATATTTCTTATGGAGCCCAAAGCTGAAACAAAGATTTCTTTCTTAACTTCACTATCAAACAACATCACAAGACTATTAAGTTTATCTCTTCCAATAAGGCGTTTTCATCGGTCATCATCCCGGTAAGAAAGGATATATCTACGATCTAGAGTCCAAATCACTCTACGACTCCAGGAATGTCACCTTTTTTAAAGACAAGTCCTTGTCATGATAAGACACGAGGTCGCTCTGACTCCCCCATTTTACTCCTTTAACCTAGGACATTATACCCTCCATTTTTAAATGGCCACAACTTTGCTACGTCATGACATATATCACTCTCCAGCTTTGATGTAGAATGTGGTTCCACCAATCAATAGCAGTACAGACCATTTCCCTTCTTTGTTTCCCCTGAAGTAGAATTCCCATCGTCTTCTCCCGACTCTAGTAACCCCGTCTCGCCCCTTGTAGATAAGACCGAACCTCCACCGTCTACCTTTTCCTCTTAGATGGAGCCTTAATCGACTCCCCTCCATATCTCGACTCCACACCTGCTTAACCGCTTCCGCACACTGATATTAATTCTTCACCAATCACCCGACCAGAAGATGAACAACACTTCTTTCTCGACCATTTCATACGCGAAATCCACCCCTTTTACGTGGTTGACTACCTTTATTTGTGTACTATTACACCGACTTCTCGTATATCGTATTTGTTACCTAACTGTATTGGTTTCAATCATTTTAGTCCTTCCCATAAGGCATTTCTTACTTCTATCATCACTACAGAAGAACCAAAATCTTATATGGCATCCAAGGAATTCCTGCACTGGCGTGACGCTACAGCTGAAGAAATCTTAGCCCTTGAACAAAAAAACACTTGGTCTCTAACTCTGTTTCCTCCAGGCAAGAAACTCATCGGTTCAAAGTGGGTTTACAAGACAATCTGATGGTTTGACCGAATGTCATAAAGCGCGACTTGTTGCCAAGGGCTACACCCAAATTGATGGTATCAACTATTATAACACTTCTGCCCTAGTTGCCAAATTGGTCACTGTTCGTGTCTTATCCATTGCCACCATTCGAGGATGGTCGTTCCACCAGTTATCAACTATCATAACTGGGTACCAATCAAGTATGTCGCTTGAGCAAATCCCTATATGGATCAAAACAAACCTCTAAACAATAGTTTGTCAAGTTTTCCGTTGTTTTGAAGGCAGAAGGCTTCAACAGATCTTCGTCGGATCATTCCCTTTTCTACTTTTCTCGATGGTTTAATTGTAATTTACATACTTGTCTATGTTAATGATATCATCCTCATAGGCAATGGCGAGAAGGCTATCATTTCCCTTCACAAATGTTTCGTACAATGATTTTCTGTAAAAAACCCGGGGTGCCTCCAATACTTTCTTAGAATTGAGATTTCTAGTTTCTAGGAGGAAAAATATATCTATCAACGGAAGTACACCGTAGACATTTTTCGCGATCTTCGCCTCCTCGGGGCAAAACTTGTTTCGTTCCCGATTGAACATTTAAAATTGTTGGGGACGGACGGTAAACCATTAGATGACCCGACACAATTCCTTCATCTGATTGGTCAACTCCTTTATGTCACTGTTAGGCGACTTGAAATCGCCTTTTCAATCCACTACCTCAGTCAATATATGCAACACTCACGCTCCACCCATATGGACGGGCTATTCGTGTTCTGTGATATTTGAAAGGTGCCCTAGATCATGGGATCCTCCTTTTATCATGTAAGTCTCTAATCATTTCAGGTTTTCACTGACTCTGATTGAACCAATTGTCTCATTACTCGACATTTTACTACTGGTTACTTCACCATGTTAGTTGAGAACCCGCTATCTTGGAAAACCAAACAACAACCGACTGTTTCTCGCTCCTCGCCCGAGAAAGAATATCGCGCATTGCCTTTCTCACCGCCGAACTTCAGAGCGAAATGGGAGCAGCCTAAACCGTGAAAACGAGGTTGCGGCAGGGCCGTCATTAGGCCTAGGCGACCCAGGCAGCCGCCTAGGGCCCCCAAATTTAGGTAAAATTTATATATATATATATATATATATATAGTATTATTATATGTATTTTTTGCACATAAGTATCATGTCTATTGGGTAGTAGAGTTGGTAGAGTAGGTGGTTAGAGAACCTAAGGTCTAAGCTACGACTCAGATTCATCATTTTCTAAATAATTCTTTCCTTTTAAAAGGGACACTAAAAGAACAAATGTCTCGTACCAATACGTAGTTTATCAAAACCAATTAAAGTTTGAAGTGTTCTTTTCTTTTGAGAAATCGACTACGATCTACGTTAGTCGTTACAAGGCATTGATACAACATGAAGATGTGATAAGCACGATAACCGCCTAAGTTAAAGTGTTAAACTAATAATGAAAGAGGCCTAAAGCCCAACAACATGAAAGAGGCTGGATACCCGACAAACGACAAACTTATTACATTATATTATATATACCTTTAATCAAGGAATGAAACTTCGGTTTCGGTGGAAATTTCGGTCGGTCCAAAAGTGGAAACGTTTCGTGGAAACGTTTCGGTCTGTGTGGAAATTTTGCAAATCTACGGAAATGTTAGTATCCTTGATAATGTTTGTTTAGTATGAAAGCTTAATCTCGCAGGGGCGTAATATGCAATACAACAGTTGAGTTAGGGGGCTAAATTGATTTTACATCCTAATAACCCTAAAATGGTTAAGTTAGGAGCTAATCTGCAATAAA
>BEHA01050461.1:265641-297341 GCA_002897215.1 Eschscholzia californica subsp. californica | reverse complement strand
AAGAATATAACACAAGTACCAACCTTGGCCAAGTCCTAAAGACTCCGTACGAGTGGCAATCATAGCATAAGGAACGCTATAGGTTACCTGTAAGTATATAAACACAACTCAGATGGTTAAGCAATGTAAAAGAAGAACGGTTGCCATAAAAGTAACAGGACCGATCTATTTTATTGTCTGTATTCAGAAATGACAGCAGTTATTATGAAAATGACCTTGCTTCTGTCAACCATATTTTCTCCGTTGTTTACAAATTTGAAAAACAAATACTTGCTTGCCCCAACATTTAAAGTTGTAACGCCCCTCTCCTCTTTAGAGGTCATGGACTCAAGTCTCATGCCGTGTAGTATTTCATGTGAGAAAAAACACCCATATATCCTAGGAAGTTATAGCTAAGTAGTAGATAACTTGCACTACTTCCGTACGTAGCAGTTTTGAAAGGTATAATATGGGTACTTTGGCGGTCATTCGGTGACTATCTCATTCATCAAAAGCATCATCTAATGAGTACTGAAGAGGCAGTTTTTTAATTTTATCTTTAAATATGAAAACATGGAATTGTGTTAACTGTTTGAACACGAGAATGAAGCAACTTACAGCGAGTGGGATGCCCAGGATTGCAAAAGCAACTAGTGCGGCAATCACAATGCCACCAGGAGGTAGATTATCTCCAGAAAATTCCATACCCTTGACCACAAAGGATATAATAATCATCGCTACAAAGCATAAGGACATGACGAGGTTTGAAACCCCCCAGACAAAACCACCACCCCACTTTTTGCAGAATTTCTCCATAAAAATAGAAGTTAATCCGAGAACCACGGAATTCAACATCAAGCCAAATGAACCCATTCTTACACCCATATGGTAGTTCTGCCCTTCATTTGGCTCCCCTCTGTAAATATCCCGGCCCATCCAGTCTGTATCGAATAGAAGAAATGGAAACCATCCAACCCAAGTCAAGGAAGTAACGACCAAAATTATCCATATTGGCCCTGTAAGGTACCTAAATATGTCAAACAATTCCCAGAAAAAAGCTTCTTGGGCATGGTGGGATTCTTCCAGGCCTTCATTTGTAGAGCTTGTGGGTCTGGTAGAACTGAGAGGCAACTCTTGGGCAGCCGATATGCTCACATATGTAGTTATAGCAATAAAAACAACGTCTAGATAGAAAGCAGCTTTGAGATTGGCGCAGTTAATGCTGCAAGAGGAGGTGACAGTAAAGGGGAAAATGTTGCACCATCCACTGTATGATCCAGTTGCAAATCCGAGGATATTACCGACAGCCATGAAGAGTGAGAAATATGCATTTGCAATGCGGCTCCTCCTCTGATCCTTCCCTAAAAGGAAAAATATGTGACATTAGCTGCTCGTCTCTCTAATTTCTAGTAAGAGATTGCATCTATCAGTTAATGATTTTATGCACATCGTATTTCCCCAACACTTTTTCATCATGATTTTTTTGCTTCTCAGAAACTGCAAATGCCGTCATATTTCCGCAAACCATAAAATATTTAGTATAATGAGAAAAGAAAACACAAAGCTGGAAGAAATTTACGTTGGTCAGCCAATATTCCTTATGTAAGGAGCCAATTGTGAGATGTTCTCTTCATGGATGAATACAAAGAGCTGCAAGATTCCTCTCTGCAAACCCAAAACCCTAACTACCCAAACCAGTGCCCTAAAGATACTTCTATAACAAGCCCCAACACACATGTCTGGCAATAATGCTACATCCTGTCCCGGCCCTAAAGTAAAAATATTAATTATTATGCTTTGAAGCTTACCATAATAGGGAAGTACTAAACACAAACATGATACCAAATCTCTACCTTCTGGTGCTATAGTACACATATATATATATATATCAAAAACTGGGCAACATGCAGCAAGTCTTAACTGTTAGCATTAGAAGATTTCAAAGAGTATCCATGGGCTCTAAAATCTCACAGGCCTACGAAACCAAACAAAAATTTAAGCATGGTTTACGAGAAACACTATTCTTTCAGTCATTCAAGACAGAAGGGAAAAAGATCTACTGATACTGATGATTGTTACTTGATGGCAATCTTCTAATCATCTGAACTGATTGGAGAAAGTCAGGAAGATACTTCTGACAAAGATGCATATATAAGTTAAAGAAAAACCAGTAAGATCTATGACGCATGGGTTTTTCCTACATCTTATACGCTACTTGGTCTGGTATAAGTGAATGCAACCATCTGTTCTATCACAATATCATGAACTTCATTCTTCTTGGTCATTCAAATGAAATAGAGCACTGAGCATAATCAGGAACCACATCGACAAACAATAGGTTTCATATTGTACCAGTAGAGTCAACTTGGGACCAGATGTGTTGAGTAGACCTGCATGAGCTATAGCAGCACAAAAATGAGGATCTGTGTTTCTAATGCACAATGGAGCTCCAGCCTGGGGTAGCGTAATCCTTAAACAGAATTACAGATGCAAGTAACAATGATTATCTCACGCAATTTAATAACTAAACTAAATTATGAACCACAATCTGACCTTTCACTTTTATCCAAAAGTCATTGCATGAATGAATTCTAATTGTTCTTTAAGCTTGTTTACTATGCCAAGAACGTCAGCTTGTCTCGTTGCAAGTACTAAACGCAAATACTAGCATCAATTCGCAGGGTTCAACATAAAAACCAGATTAAAATGGTCTGAAATTTCCTTCACTTATTTGAATTGCAAAACTACTGCTACCAGGAACCTCCCAATTTGGAAATTTCAACTATTTGCATTGCATTAATCATTTCAAAATAAGATTAGGTTTAGGCCCCTTCGACTTTTCATGGGCGAACTTTATATAAAGAATTACAAATTTATCCCATCAGACTAACAATTCTCTTTGTTTGAATTCTGAGACGAAAAATGTGAGTTTGTATGTAAAATAAAGTTATCAACTAGCCAGTAATTACGCTTCTTTAAGTCTAGCCAGAAAGCTAAAGTTCAGTAAATCTCAAATCAAACTTTTTCAAGACGACAAACACAAATATCTTCAATCTTTTGGGAAATGACAGCAAAGCTGAATTGTCCTAGAGATGTACCTCCTCCATTTATGCCGTAAAGAGGGTGAAATTGTTATTTTGAATTTATTTACTTGAACTAGTTTAAGCACATAGTCTTATCCAAACATTTCATATCTAAGATCCACAAGTATAAAATCCTGCTACATCAGCTCTTTCGTCGATTTCCCCCTTTTGATCGCCTGAATCGTCCCATCCGTCATTGCATCAAGATATGTTTAATCAATCTTGAAACTATTCCTTTGGCTTAGATAAGGGAGTTGATCTAGTCATTTACCTTTTCCCTTGTGATAATTTCTCCTCCAACACATTGATTGCCAAAAATTAAAAATATACCCTTTACAATAAATCCTAATAGAAAACAAGAACCACCAACTTCCTTCAAAAAGAAGTCGCCGAAAGAGAAAAGCAAAATTATTTAAAGAAAGAAAATGATGCCCTACCACATTTCATGGATAAAATCACAAGCTGGTCATTTTCGACTTTAATTCTAATGTTCTTCCAAAAAGAACCATAAATAGTAAATTACTTGAAAACTACTCCTCCCTAGGGTTTTAATTACGGTTTCTAAATTCTCCATTTACTTGCTGATAACAACTCAAAATTTTTAAAAAAAAAAATTACAAATAAATGAAATGGAAATGAGAATCGAAATTTTACCAGTAAGATCGGCGAGAAGAGCTCTACAAGGACCTTGAGTCATATTATTAGCAACATCAAGTAACCAAAACCCTAATACGAAAGCAATAATGGCTCTAGGTTTTGATTTAGATGTTGATTTATCACCTAGTAATCCACCAATATCAGCTGAGTGACCGATGATTAATACAGCGATGATGATTGAAAGAGCTCCAAAAAGAATAAATGGTCGGCGCCGGCCAAATTTACTGGTACACCGATCACTCATATGACCAACAAGTGGTTGAACTAAAAAACCAGAGAGTGGACCAACTAACCATACTAGACTTGCCCAAACATGAGGTATTCCTAGTTCTTGTACATATGGAGTTAAAAGAGAGAGTTGAAGTGCCCAACCAAATTGAATTCCACATGCCATTGATGAAACCCTAAATATTCGTTTTAATGGAACTCTGGTTGGTGTTGTTGTTGTTTGGGTTCGATGATCTGACCGGCCCCTGTTTCTTCCTCTCTGATTTTGTCTCTCAGGGACAGTCATCCTCTAGTTTCTCACTCTAACTCTCTATATTCTAGCTCAATTCTGTCAATTTCCTCTCTCTACTTTCTCTCTCTAGTTTCTACTTTCTCTCACTAGTTTCTCTCTCTAGTTTCTACTTTCTCTCACTAGTTTCTCTCTCTAGTTGCAGGTAGAAGAGATGGCGGTTTCTGATATCGGAAGAAGGTGAGGTCAGGTAGTTAGATTTGCTACAAATGATATTTGAAGTATTTTTCAATACAAATAATCTCAACCGTACGCGTAATCTCCTTTAAATGGGCTCATGCATTTTTTGTGGTTAGGATTGTGTTTTGGGGTTGGAGACTGAAAAGATAATCCTGAATTTTAAATAAATTTACGGTGGAAGGACCTGATTCGACAAAACTAACTTTAGGATAAAGGTAAAGCGGTGGAAAGTGGGGGTTTTCGGTGATTATGGAGGACGCTGTAAGGTGTTGTTTGTTTGTTTTTTTTTGTTTTTTTTTTTAAGATCTGAAATGATGTATGTTTTTTTTATTTGGGAAAATCTAAAATGTTAGCTGAATTAACTCAATGTCCGAATTGGTTGAAAAAAGACCCACATTACTCAGACTTATTCAATGTCAAAATCTGAATTGTGTTAATTTACACTATAACTCCATGAATTAAAAAACTTTCACCACCACCACCACTAAAACTTCCACCACCACCACAGAACCACCACTAACCACCACCACCACAGGACCACCACTAACCACCACCACAGAACCACCACGAACCACAAAACCACCACCAACAGTAATCAGATCGCCACCACCACCACCACCACCAACGGGAACTACATCATTACCACCACCACAACAAACCAAACCGTCACCACAACCAATGCGCCACCACCACCAACGGGAACTACACCACTACCACCATGTAACATCCAGATTTTCGAGTCGGAGAATCGGACGAGTTAGAGCGTCTAATAGAGCTAGTGGTTTATTTTGGGATTTGGTTTTGAATACTTCTTTCGGTTGATTAAGAAGATTCATCAGATAAAGATAGAGAAATCATAAATTTTGACTGGTCAGACGTATAGATAGGACATGGTTTTAGGTTATCGTTATGTATTCGATGATTTTCTTCGTTATCGAAGTAATAGGGGTCATATAGTTTCTTCATGGTTTGATTTGGATGAAGAAGAAAAGAAAAGGTTAGATGAGGGGTCATTTTGAGTTTAGAGCCAGACAGAACAGGGGCAAAATCAACAGTTGTTGCACAATATAGGATGTTTTCTGCAACCAGGAAAGATTTAGGGGTTGTTTAGCAAGTTGATAGAAGTTGAGGGACTAAATTGTAATTTCGAGTGGATAAGAGAAAAACCAAAAATCAGATTTTTCTTCTTTCTCTCGTGGAACCGACTGCAACTAGGGCTTAAGCTTAATGGAAGTAATCGATTAAATTGGAGAGTTTGAGTGAATCTGATAGAAAATTTCGATTTCCATCAAGAAGTAAGTATTGTTCTTAAGGTTTTTGTCTAGGTTTTCGATGGAAATTTGATTTTGTCTCTCTATGATGTTAAATTGAGTTTTAATGGAGGTTTTCTTTATGATTTGAAGAACTTGGCAAATTGAGGAGGAATTGGAAGAGATTAATCAAGAGAAACCTATCTAAATCGAATTCATGGGAATCAAGGTAAGAAATTTTGATCTCTATGGTTTTATAATGATTCCTTAAGGGGTTTTTCCTTACCTTTATGTGCGATGCTATGGTGTTAGTTAACTTAAAGAGTTATGAACTTATGTATGAAGAATCAAAATAGATGATTAGGTTGAGACTTGATGGAAAACAGTGAATTGAGAATAAAACCGCTATTGTTTTTTAGTGTTTAGACAGTCGTAGAGGCTTCAGAAGAATTTCGAGTCTTCATAGATATTATGACTCGTCTTGTGACGATTCTAGAAAAATATTATAATGGTTGTTTGGAGTTCGGATGAGGGTGATATGATTGTTAGAGTATGCAGCGTACGGGCAGTAAAACTCGTGGACTGCTGCGTATCTTTTACGCTTTTCGGTTATGTTGTAGTTGTAACTAGGAGAAGCCACCTGAGAATGAAACGCTAGGAATGAGGTTAACTTTCTGAAAATTTAAGAATCGGTTGAATCCGATTAAAGACTAGGGAGTATTATTTGTTTAAGTACGTAGTGCGCAATTAAGACTACGTTATGTGTTTATGCTATTTTGGATGTGGTTCGTTCGGATTTTGGCAACGAGGACCAATAGAACATGTTAAGGGCATAAATATCCTTCAAGCAATGTATGATTCAACTTAATTGGGCATGACAACGAAAGTTAGAGAATGATCTAAATTACTCGGTATAGTCGATTTCTTTACGACGAACAACTTCATAATAGTTTTATCTATAATGGGTACCTATCATATGTTGAACTCACTGTTGTATTGAGGGTGTGACTAAGATATTTAGGTTTTCAGAGTCAACATTATACAGTGACCTCAGAATTACATAATAGACTTTACGGAATTGTCCAGTGGTTTAGGACGTAAGCTAAGTATTTGGCGGAGCTCTTTCGTGAATCTTATACCGTTCATAGGTTCCTCTGAGTTCATTCCCATGCATCTTGATGTCTTCTAAGTTTACAAGATCTCCTCTTACAGTTTTTCTGACTTTCAATTAACCATCTTGTTTCTTTTGTACTTCATAGCTGGAGGGGAGTACTACATAGAAGATAAACTCGAAGAAGGTGAGTCTTAGGTGGACGACGACAAACCGGAAGTGTATTACATCTGAGGTAGGATCCTATGAATCTTACTTGGAGCACGGGTATTCCCCGTTTCACCATTATATATATATATATATATATATATATATGTAATTATTATCTTTTTTTTTATCTTTATCTAAATCAAATTGATATGATATGGCATGACGTGTGATGAGACATGAAATGTCCCATCTGAATCTCTTAACTGGAGCTAGTTAGTCCATATCGAGCTGTTACTCTGATGAATTGCTACTGTTTTCTTTTTCAGGTGTCTTTACGGGATTGAGCGCAGAAAATAGATAAAATCGGGAGAAAGACACACTTGAGGTCATTTTGGTCATTTATTGGTCCTGGAAAATATTCACCGACGTTGGTGCTCAGATGAGAAGTGGGGTCCATGACGAGTCCGTAGGCGAAAACAAATGTCAAATCGGTGTCCGGATGGAGAGATTATAACGGGTCAAAGTTTAGGTAAAAAAAATACATCAATTGACTTTTTGCTCTAGGACACGTGATGCTGATTCAGTGGGGTCCCGTGGTAATCTCCCCTACAATGTCCCATGCTACACATTATAATTCTCTTTGGTAGCCAAGGAATGAAAACAGGAAAGTTCCCATCCATACTTATCCTTTCTTTTATTATTTAATTAATGACCCTTATTAGTTATCAAATAATTATTCTTATTGTTAGAGAATGAAAGGGACATCTTTGAAAAGGAAACAGAGAGAAGGGAAATTAGAGTTGATTGGCAATTGAAACAAGATTTTTAAGGAAGGATCTCGGGATTTTTGGTGCACTATGATTTGGTGGTTGTCACGCAATCTCTACAATGCTCCTCCACGTGATATCTAAATGGGTGGACAGCTTTTGTTTCTCACCCACACACTTGGCTGCCTCTGTACCAAGGTTGTATCTTCTTTCACTTGGCCGCAACACACTTGATCTATCTCACCTAGCAGCCCACATTTTTAGCGCCCAGATTTGAATTTATCCTACTGTTTCTCTCCTCATCCAACAATAGAGAGTTGGAAGGAAATAAAATCTAATTAGAAAGAGAGATGGAGCTTGATTAAGAAACTAGTAGAGATTAAGAGGATTCGGCTGATTGAAGATATGGAGAGAAAGGAAAGTTCTAACTAGCTCTTTTCATGAGACGGCAGAGAATGTGATCTTTTGGGAGATTGCATGGGCTGGAAATAGAAGATGGACTAAAGGCAAGATTCGGTTGATTGAAAATTGATAGCAAGTTTTAGAGAGAGAGAGAGTTGTATAAAAACGAAGGTTGGTTGGTGATCATGATATCTCATCTTTGGGGGGTCAAAAGCTCAACTAAAATTAGAAAAATTAGAGAAAGAGAGAGAAGGAAAAACAGATTTTTGGTTCCTCATCATCTTAATCTTCTTCTTCTGTTATTTACTTTGTATTTTATTCCTTTTTGTGAGAGAAGGGAGTGATTGTAGAGAGAGAAAGAACAGAGAGAGAGATTGTCAGAGAGAAAGAAATCAGTACACTCAATTTATGCTGTTTAATCTTTCTTCATTTTCTTTAGCAATTTCCATTCCATATTAGTGTTAAAAGAAACAGGGAACTATTTGTTGGAAAGAAAAGAAAAGAAAGGAAGAGAGAAAACAGTAGAGAGAGAAAACAGTGGAGAAGATGAGAAAACTGGTTAGAAAATAATTTTCTCAGAGAGAAATTGTTTCCGAGAAGACGAGAAAATCAATTTCCTTAGGGGACCGTTTGGCTGCAACAGAGAAAATCAGCAAGAAAAGTTAAATCTTTTTTTCCTCTTTTCTCTTAATTCTTCATACTTATTAGTTTAATTTCACGAATAGCTAACTCTCTCCATCTAGGGTTTTACGATGAAACCCATTTTTGATCTTTTAGAGATATAATTTTTATTGTTTAACTCTTGATTAATGCTTCATAGTTTAATTCGTTTTAGTTTGATAAATAGATTTTCTTTTCACTATTTATACTTTTCGATTTGATGCATCGTGCTTATGTTAAATCATTTGACAGTTCATACTTATTAATTGATAAATAGTAGTTTAGAGATTTATTTATTTAAAATAAAATGATTACATTGTTATGTTTTATTCGGTTTTAACGAAAACATCTCCCGGAATTAGGATAGTTCATTATCCGAAATTCTGAGTTATAAAAAAAAGAGAATTAACCATTTTAAGTATTTGTTTCTAAAGGTGATTTTATGTGGTGAATTTCTAAAATCCTAGGTCCTCTCCCCCATTTAAGCTCATTGTATCATAATTTGTTTTATTAATTTGTTCGTTATTATTTTATCACCAAAACCAAAACCATTTTCAAAACCGTCTTACTTCCAAGTCTTAGAATAGGTTTCACTTAGTCTCTGAGGAACGAACCGGTCTTACCGGAATTTATTACAACTTGACACCCGTGCACTTGCGGGTGTAGACCTATTTAGGGTAACCTTTCTAGGCCCATCAACGTGAATGTATGTGGTGTGCTCTATGTTATGGATGTTTATCTTTTCAAAACAAATTGGTTTTTCTGAAAAAAAATCACATGGTGGCGGAATCGCTTGAGTTGTGTGATCGTTTTGTGTGAATTGTAAACACGTGTTGCGGAATCGCTTGAGCTGCGTGTATAAGATGGAGGTTGAATCGCTTGATCTGTGTTACGTGTATTGATTGTTTGACGTCGGGCATTGGTTGGTCCCCTTGTTTATATTTCTGTTATGGATTAGCCATGAATTTATGTTAAGGGTTACACTCGGTGTGTGTGGCCAGCCGTTTGGTAACGACCATTCTTGTTTACCCGGAATGGGGTCCGAGAGAGATTGGGAGTTGGGGTATTCCGATCCTTGGAGTGATTTGGGGACTGACCAGTGCCATGTTTGTTTATTTATTCTGCTAAGCCACTGGTGAGTGTGGTTTGAATTCTGCAAAGACTTGTGGTTGATATTTACAATATCTTCACCGAACTGAAAGAAGGTGTTTACCCAAGTTTTCTTAATAAGAAAATACTTAATCCATGAAAGTGGAAACTTGTAAAAGCTTGGCTTTAAACATGGTTTACCCTACCTTGAGACACAAGAACGCTCTTCTCCTTCGGTTGATGGGACTTGTTAGGAGGGCTCTGTTCTTGTAGCTTTGGGAGCCACTCAGATCATTTAATATTATTATAGGTTCATGCATATGTTTGGGTATTCTTCGAATAGTTAATGAATTACCTTGCGAGGGAGCGTCAGATCTGGCCGGAGGTAGGACGCGCCTCAAGACGAGATAATTGTATTGTCGTGGGTATATGGCTCTACTAAGCGACGATACTCTTATAGTCGTCTGGGTAAGTCATGACATATTCTAAGCGTATCGTTATTTGGGTGGGATTTGTTATTCGATGCGTATTGAGATCACAGCCAGCCTAATGGGCGATGATGACGAAGGGAGAGTTACGGAAGCTCTTATCGGGGTATTACGTGGATCCATGTGTACACTGCAGTAGTCAGACATTCGATAAGGCGCCGCCTGCCTACGCATTAACAAAGGCTACCGGTTCTTCCTAGCCGAATAGTAGGTGACTCCGACTGAGGGCGTATTCAGTCGTGATCTTGGTAAGCTAGAAGAATTATCTTGCTATATTCCTTTGCTTCTTGCACATAATGATATCTCTGTGTATATATGTAACATCCCGTGTTTTGAAGGTTACTAGAAGGACTATTTTACATTTGGGGCCAGTCAAGATAAGGGTTAAATCTGCAACTTGTTCTGATTTCAGGGGCTATTTTGCGATCCGACCAAATAGATAGACTTGCATATGAACTGTATGTAAATGAAGGACTTAAAAATGAGACCAACCTACTTTCTTCCTTGGACCGTGCATGTAGGTGGGACGTGTTGGATTGGGGAACTAGTTTTATATATGTGTGCGGACCCCATTTATGTTTAAATTGAAAACCAAAGAGGAATCATGTGGCATACATGCAAATGAGCTTTTTAATTCTCCCACGTCCCCACCCTCTTACCCCACTTAAACTCATTTATTCCACTTTCAAACCCATTAAACCAGAGAAGGAAACGGATAAAGAGAGATTTTAGTCGTGGGAAGTGAATGATTTTAGGGTTTAATGACCATGAAATTCTTTTGTCGATTTCGTCGTGGTGGTTCGTCGGAATTTAGTGAAACTTCTTCCAGGTAATCCCATTTGACTTGTTCTACATTTTTAGCGGTTCAGAATTTTCAATTTCGTCCGAATTTGGTGGTTTTATGATAGCTATTTCGTATACTATATAGTTGGGTCAGATTTTTATTTGGGTTCAAAATTTGGAGCTATTTAGACGATTATTATTAAATTTCTTCGAATGATTTGTGCTCAGAAACATGTTTAGGAGATTGTAAACTATTTCGGGGTGTCTAAATATAGACAGGGTGCTGCTGAATTATTTTAGTGCTCGAAAATCATAATTTGACTAGTTTTGAGAATGAATTGGAATAGAGATGGTTACCCGAATTATGTCATATTTCATATGAATGAACAATTTCAGTTATAGATTATACTGTGGGGTTTATGATATGACTTGTCAGCTTATGAAGACTCTGAAATGTAAAAATACAGTTTATGGGGAGTTGGTTAGTTAGTTTGTATGTTCGGGTATTCACTGACATGGCTATGAAAGTTAAATATCAAACCGATTATTCGAAGCCTTCCAGCGTTATTGATTGTTTTTATGTTTTATGTTTTCATCGTTTTCTCTTTAATATTGTCTTTATTGTACGAAGGTTCTTAGTATAAGAACCTAATGTTTCTATTCGGTTTTGGTTATTCTTCCTTATCCTAGAGTATGCGAATGAGGAGGAATTAGGTCGTCTGGTAGGCGGGAGGTCTTTGGTGATGCAAGGATTGAGGTAGGGGTTCTGAATTCTTTATCCAGCATGGTTTTATAGACAATGAATATGCTAGATTTTACAGTTATATATGCGTCATTATAACTAGAGTTTAGGTAGCATGAAACTCGATTTATGTGATGAACTGAAATATGGTTGAATGGTTTTACTGCAATATGAGAAATGCTTTCGAACTGTTTTTACTGTGATTGCCAACTAATTGGGATTTTCTTGTATGTGCCCGACTGCAGATTATGTCAACCTACGGGCACGTAGCCATTGAGGTTAGGATGACATGTGGACACGGGTGTGACCCGTGTGAGACCGGTGAGGTGGGCGACACTAGTCATGAGACCTGTGGGAGTAGAGTACTTCACTTGCTAGCCATTGATGCTCTTGCCTCCAGTTCGAGGCTTAGGGACGTACACCTGACTACCCGCCTGGGAGGTGACATTGATTGGGAGTCCCTCTGCTTTGTGGCGATATGACTCTTGGTTGTTCCACTTCCGTGTTTGATAAGATAATGAATCGAATGAGAATATTGATTTTGATATACGAATGAAACTGATTTGAATCGAATATGAGAATATGGTTTTGATATATGAATGAAACTGATTTTGAAAGATTGTATTAGATGCATGACAGGGTATTAAGAGAATGAGGTTCAGGTCCTTCTATGGTAATTGGGGGACGACTCTCTTATTCGAACTCGGTGAGCAAAAACGTATTTAGATACTTAAGGTATATATGTATCATGAGGTAAACTCTTCAATGATTGCGGAGTCCCTTAGTGGGAGAGGGGATTACCGGTTAGGGGTAAGTCGCTTTCTCGAGGAGACGTTAGTGCATTAGCTAATGCCTAAATGGGCTGGTACTATCTAACGCACTCTAAGCTCTTTTGAGGAACTCTCCTCTTAATTGGGAACGCACCACGGGTGGGCAGCTAATCACTGCTATTACTTGCTATATTATAGTACTGTAAATAGTATACATAGCAACTGGTTTGATAACTCGTTTTTTCTGATGTTTATAACTTATTGAATGAACTTTTAAAAACGTGATGGGTTTTGGATTGGTCTTCTACCAGAATAACTCGTTTCAGTGAGTATTCTGACCCCCTACCAGTTGTCAGTGTGTTGTCAGTGTGCAGGTGCTTGTAGTAGCCTCGAGGCGGAGTGTGTATTCCAGCCGGTGATCTTGTCTGACGAGGCTAGCAGAGTTACGTCATTTTTTTTGTTTTCGTTTATTAGATTTTTGTTATTTCCAAGTTATGTAGCTATTGCAGAAACCAAACTCTAATATGTATATACGTAACACTTAGAAATGTTTATAAGTTGTATCGATGTTTATGAGGCTTTTATACTTTTTTTGTGGTTCGGGTTTCGACCTGAAACTGAGTTGAGTTTGTTTAGCTTCTGCTCCATAGTTTATTTTTGGTGTATGCGAATGTATGGTTACATGACAGGTTCACAAGTGCGACCGGTTAGATTTACAGAGGAGACTCTGTCGGATTTTTGGTCTCGTCTGTGAGTGATGGGCCTAAAAGGTTACCCTAAATAGGTCTACACCCGCAAGTGCACGGGTGTCAAGTTGTAATATTTCCGGAAAGACCGGTTCGTTCCTCAGAGACTAAGTGAAACCTATTCTAAGACTTGAAAGTAAGACGGTTTTTTTTGTTTTTGAAAATTTATTTTGGTGATAAAATATTTAAATAAAATAACGAAAATCAAAATGAACTCAAATGGGGGAGAGGACCTAGGATTTTGAAATCCATCCTAACATGTAACATTGATAACTCAATCATGCATATCTTTTTTTTATCACTCAAGTTTTGGTAACCGAATGTACCAAACCCCGGAAAATAGTCGAATTGAAACCAAAAACCCTAAAGTCTAAATTCAAAGTATCGAAATATTAAAATCGCAACTACTAACTATCAATCTATAAGCATGATTCATTAAAGAATTTAATCTAAACATGAACCATCAAATCAAAAGCATTGTTAGTGAAGCAATCTTCGTATATCAAAACCTAGAATTTAGTATTACTACGATTAAAGCACATTAAGATAATAGACATGAAAATAACATCAACATCATACGTTAAAACTTCATAAAAAATCCTAGATTGAGATATTTAGGTACCCATAGTTATCAAATTCATTACAAAGAGTTTCAATATAAGAATCAAGAGTAAAAGACAAGTAAGATAGATATCACCCAATGTTAAGCTTCCATGATAATGAGTAGTGAGATAGATAGTGGATGATGAGATTCTCTCTCACAAAGAAATATCAACAGTACACCTCTTCTCTGTTTTCACTCTCTTTACTCTCTCTTCTCTCTGACAAAGAAAAGGAGATGAAGAAAATAGAAAATAACAAATTATGATGAATTATCTCTTATATTGATCTCTGTAAATTCAGTGAATAAACTCTTTCTCTCTTTACAATCCTCCCTCTATCTCTACCTTCTCATAAAATAACAAGAAAAGAAATCACTCTCTGTTTCTATCTCCATTTCACCCACTCTCTGTTTTTTTCTCTCTCTCTCTCTCTCACAAAAAGAAAAGACAATACAAAGGAAGAAAAAGATGATAAATGGTCTGGTTTTCTAACTCTCTCTATCCTTCTCTTCTCTCTCGAAATTAATTCATTGAAGCCTAGAGAAGGAGAAGAATAGAGATAAGCTCTATGTTAGTTGCTCTAGAAAAGATGAGATCCTTCCTTCCAAGTTCTATTCCCTGTTATATAATAAAAGAAAATCCAATTTGAATCAGTAGCATTATCTGTCAAAAATCAGCCGAATCCTTACTTCACTGTTTAGTATCCCAATCAAATCCTCTTTTGATTCTAAAATCTCTTTCAAATTTTCACTCTCTATCATCCAACTGAATATGTTCATCTAATAAGAAAATCAATCCAGCTCCCCTCAATCATCCTTTCTCTATTTAGAGAGATATAAGAGAAGATAAACCTTCTCTGATTTCTTTATAGAAAATCTGGTTTATCTTTCTCTCTCTAGAATATCTATTCATCTTTCCTTCTCTTGAAAAAATCTTCTTATTCTTCAATCACATACAATCTCTCAATCTTCTTCAATCTTCAATATCTTTCTAGTATCGAAATAATCTTCAATCTTCAACATAATTCTCTTGCCAAAAAAGTTTCAGTCCAACGAAATCAATGTCTCTCTAAAATTTAAATTGATATCTTCACACTAACTACCCATTAGCTGAATCTCTCTTTCTATAATACCTCAGAAGATCATCCCCTCTCTCTAATCTTTCTCTTTTTCAAAATCTCTTTCCTTCTCTGGTTTAGAGAATAAATATTAGGTTTACAGACTAAAAGATGAAGGAAATCCACATAATATGGGAGCCATTAAGCCAATCACGTTTTTGCTTTACTGGCTAGAGAATTGGTGGGCCGTGGGTGCTAATCCCTTAATATGGCAAAAAAATTTTATAGCTAGGTGCATCAAGAAAAGTCCAGGAGACCGTCTAATCTTTGCTGATCCGCGTGTCCACTATTATATCCGTCGGATCTTCTCGGGAGCATTGAATCCTTCACGTGTGAAGCACCAAATTAATAGTTCAAACAAATCCCGAACGCCACCCAGTGTTTCCCAACAGTATACCACTCGCTCAACCGTGCCATTGATCTACTTACATCCTGCGCGCCACGTGTCACTCAATATATGTTGACTTTTAGTCAACTAATTTGACTCAAACTTTGACCCGCTCTAGTTTCTTCATCCGAACTCCTATTTCACTTCTGTTTTCGCCTACGGACTCGTCATGGATTCCACTTCTCATCCGAACACCAACGTTGACTAAGATTTCCAAAACCAACAAATGACCATAATGTCCCTAACACGTATTCTTTTCGATTTTATCCGTTTTTCACACCAAACTCCGTAAAAGACACCTGCGTAAGAGAAACAAGTAATTCATCAGAGTAACTGCCCGAATTGGACTAACTGGCCCGAGTTAAGAGATTCAGATGAGACATTTTCATGTCTAATCAGTGAGTTGTAGGGGCGTGGTCGTGTCGATTTTGGGACACGGGGCGTCACAGGTGGTATCAGAGCAGTTAGTTCTGGTGACCCATATCAGAGCTGTTAGTTCTGGTGACCTATAAGTCGTTTATAGTGTAGAGCATTGACTGCTTTACTCTTTAGGGAAAGATAAAAATGATCAAGACTAGGTGTCTAAAAACTTCAGGATTAAAAATTACCAAGAATAAAAGATGATATATAGTATTTGATTTGTTTTGTTTTCTTGCGATTATTCATTTCTTGATTCGTTTTACTCGCGAAAGGAAGACTTGGTAGATGATTTATGATGGTCGTTTCATTACTTGGTTGTTATGCAAAGTAGTATGAGAGTCAGAATCTTCGATTCATAAAGGCAATCAAAATGGTTTTGATTCCTGAGGAATGAAGAAATTCTTGAATCATGAATTTCAAGAAGGTAAGTGGGAGCGACAAACCTTCCAGGTCCGTATGCAGAGTACATATAAAAGATTGAGTACGACAAAAGATGTTGTATAACAGTAACAAACTGACTCAATAAAAGGACCACACACAAAGATAAAAAGGTCATTTTGGGCACCTAAAGATCTATAAGCATAGATCAAAAGGATGATAGGATTAGAGAGACTCAGTACGCTGAGACGCTTGAGATCCGAAACCGAAAATCTAAGACTCAGAAAAGTTTAAAAGAATTTCGACCCAAAAACTCATGACAAAGAGCGTTGCAAAATTCGGAATCTAAGAGAAACTAATTAGCAAGCACGCATGAGAGAGACATTTATGTCCGAAAACATAAAGACAAGTCATGTTGAACATGATTAGCATTTAGACATCCAAATTCGGATTGGAAACCCGAAACACTACTTTATACATCCTAGAAGGCTAAAGGATAAAGTAGTACAAGAGCTGAAACAAGTCATCATAGCGAACTTCCAGACATGGAAGGAAAGTAGGCTAAAAGTGTTTAAGCCGTAGCTGTTGCAAATTCTACATAAGAAATTAAAAGCCTTAAATCTAGTAAAAATTACTAGAAATTATCAAGGTTGAAGATAGCAATCTTCAAATTAATTGATAATTAGCAAAGTTTAAAAACCGACTACCACGGTAGTCAAACTAAACTGTCACCTAAGACATAGTATGAGATTCATACACAGTCTAAGGCATGAGGTAAATTTGGAATAAACCTCGACAAGTAAAACTGAGTGGGTAAAAGAGTTTTACGAAAGAGGCTCAGATTTACAACTCTCGTTATCGGAAATAATAGAGTTATTTCGCAAATCGTCTAAATTTGGTTTAGTATTTAAACGACAGTCCATAGACAATAAAACATTTCGAATAGGTTTGTCAGATACGTGATCTGATGAATGAAACCCTATTAAGTGAACTTGGAATATTTATTGTCAAATCCCTAGTCCAGGTCATTGCATGGACAACAATGACTCACGAAGACTAGCATGGGAGTCGATGGGATAACGCAGTTTCATGGGCTATAGGAATAGTGTATTCGATTCGACTACGTGGGTGTGTAAAAGGTTTACACACTGGATAACCCTCTAATGAGAAGTACATCGCTCTTGATGAACGTAAAATACTTCTCAAAAGACAAGATTGGAGAGATTCCTCAAAACATGAGTGCTCAGCTCATCTAATGTAAGGAATGTCCGACTTTGGTTCCGTTAAACGCCGCGCCGTAAAAGGAGGTTATAAAAACGGATACTGGGAAGGACGGGATAGACGTGAAGTTGAGTGGGAGCGCAAGAATAGATTATGTCCTCCTAATTATGTTAGGATACAGTGTCCTCGGGCCACTTGACGAGCAACAACTGAAAATGCATGGCCCTGCTCAAATGGGTTAAAAGTTAATCATTTGTTTTGACAGTTGTACTCGAGATTAAGAAAGTCTGAATGACGTGACTTATCAGATGGGATACTAAGTGACATGGGAATCGAACATTGCACTTGTTCTAAGTCCAAGTGGGAGTCTGAAGGAGTTGAAAGAGATGTCCTTCGACCAAGGTGACAATGCGAACAATTTGTCGGATAGGACAATTGATGTGGAAGATCATCAAGTCCGATTGATTTAGGGATCGTAGAGTTGTAGCTAGATACCAACTACGATCGTCGAACTACGAAGTAATTCGCGGCTAACTTCAATCGGATCCTACAACGGGTTACACACAAGAGTGTCAAATTGATCTAGGATACGACTAGTGGGAGTGAGATATAACAATGGGAATATCCCATAAACATATCTCATAGTCCTAAAAAGGAATTAGGCAAAGATAGTACAAAAAGGCCAAAAATAGGGTTTTTGGGCCTTGGTCGATTCGGGCACTTTTAGGGCTCGGATTGGGCTGATTTTTGGAGGGACGGTTTCTTATGTTATGAAAATTAAACCTGCCAATTTTGGCTGGGTTTGGACGTCATCTCCTTAGGGAATTGAGAAAATATCAATAGTTGCTATTTTCGACAATTTCCTTAAATCTTATTCTAAAGGGTGTTTTAGGAAACCTAAAAGGAGGTGGATTCTTATTAGGGTTCTATATAAACACTCTTAGTGCAGAGAATAAGGTGTGAAATTTTTCTCTAAGCTTTCTTACTCTACCACATCAAGTAGAGAGGAGAAAGTGAGCTAATTCCCATTACTATCTATCTAGTCAAAGAAGAAAGGTGTTCTTCTTCCAACCACCATTGGTGTGCTAGCTAACAACAAGGTGGCATATAAAGTTGATTGCTCGTGTCCGAAGTAGAGGAGCTACGCTTGAAGCTCTTGGTCTTCTCAAAAGCAATTGGAAAGGTTCGAGAGAAAACTAGCGAATAAGGTATTCATCTTTCTAGTTTTACTTAGTATTATTATGGGCTTATGCATGTGATCCTGAGAATAGTAATGTAGATATTAGATGTCTTATTTCCGCCATAGACATTAGTATAAGAGTGTAAAACCCAACAAATCATGCCTTGTTCTCTCTCTAGAGAACTCTATTTCTACCTCTTTTCTTCTTTATTCATCCTTCCTTCACTAAGGAGTGGCTGCACTATCTCTCTCTTCTATATGTTTTCTTCAAAAGTGAAGAAGATTAGGGTTTTTAAACCCACTAGTATTTCATCTAAGCAAAACTGACCTAGACTTTTGTTATTTCCACCCAATATGATATATTAAAAAAATTAGGGGTGTTACATGTAGTTAGGTTTCTCACAGGTCCCTAATTGATCGTCTTTGATTTGGAAAATTGCGTCCTTTGTTCAACACAAATGCCGAATTTTGAGAAATCAGTTTGGTAAGGAAATTAATTCCTGTTGTGTTAAACCATGTTGTTAACTCACACACCTCAGAAGGTCCGCTTCAATAGATAATTGGCTTGAAGGAAGTGTTCCAACTAATCATCCGTTGAAATCACTTATCCTCGCGGGTTTGACGCCGGAAACTAGATTTACTCCAGACTCGAGTATATCATGAATCTTTTGCCCTTCTTCATTGCAAATGTTTCCCCACAACGTCAACTCCACACTAAAGCTTGGCATGTCTATTAGTTGATGGGGTTCTTTTCTGTGTTTGAGTACCATCTTTTTTCGTCTTAGTTGTAGTGACATATATTGTTGAAACTACGCCAATTATATCAACAAAAAATTAGGTTGCATGGTTTTTATTTGTCTTATGGGTTGAAAGTTAAATTTGTGCGTAGGTATACAATCACTAGATATTATGTACCCTTTACCGATTCCAACACCATCATAGAATTTGTCGACTACCTCGTTAAAACAAGTCGCATGCATTTATCCACCCTCAGAATCAAGAACATCTAAATAAAATAATTCATGTCCCCCCTTGCGTTTGTGTAGGTTATAATTGTATTTTTCTTCATCACCCTGGCTTTAGCTGTCTGATAGGCCTAAAATTAGGTCTATTCCCGCAAGTATACGGGGTCAAGTTATAGTACTTCTAATAAGTCGAGTTTCGTTCCAAAGGACAAGCTATTTCATATAAATCTCGAATTACACCCCCTTTCAAACTTTTGATTTGATTTGGAAACTACTATGAAAAAAAGAAAGCAATACTAATAGACTAATGAGAATGAAATCAAGATGAGAAGAAGAATCTAGGGTTTTCGATTTCACCACATAAATGGACTACTTAAAACATGCATTAATTAACAAATCCCTTTTCTCATGTATAACTCAAAATCTAACATAATAAACTATTTAGATTTCGGAATATATTCTTTAATAACACAATTCAAAATCAAGAATGTATGATTGACTACCATATAAAACTAATTTCCTACACTATCATTCAAGATCTAAAAGGCATATCTCATCTAATAAATCAATAAAAGCATGAAATATCTAATTATAATACATGAATGATAATAAGGTTATAGAATCAACATGAAATGACAATCAATAGGCATTGAAGCTCAAAATAAGGATTCATTGATTTATAACATATCTCAAAATAAGCCCAAATATGGGTTTCCTCTACACCCTAGATACAAAATTTAGCTACTCATGGAATCTAAAATAATATTCATTGAATTCATAAAATAAATGGAATTACAAAAGATTAATGGAAAGAAATCACCAAGAATGTTCACAATCCATATTCCCATGTATCTCCATTTTGATGTCCAATTTAAGCTCCAAGTATCTCAAGAATATTGCTCAAAACTCCAAATAATAGCTTATTAGAAGATAAAAGAAGAGAAATTTAGAAGAGAGATAGAAGAAGAAGAGATTTTAGAGAAGAAGGTGTGGAGAAATTAGAAGGTTAGAAGAAGAAATTAGAAGGAGAAAGTAAATCTAGAGAAAAGATGAAGGTGGTAGAGAAAAGAATGGTGGCTAGGGTTTTTAGTTGAGAAGAGGTAGAGAGAAAAGGAGGAAAGAGAGGCTAAGAGGGGAGAGAGAGGCTAAGAGAGGATTGAGAGGGTTTGCAAGTCTAGGTTTTAATGGAGGAGCAAGTGTTATTAAATAGGGTTAGGGTTTGTGTAGGGTTAAATGGTAGAAAAAAGTAAAGGAAGGGCCATTTTAGGAATTAAAGGGTTAAAATACAAAAAAAAACCCTAAACTAATAATGTTCTCTGGCGGCTGGGTAAATAAGGGAGTTGATAAAGATGCCACGTGTCGGCCTATGAGAGGGGTACTAAAAGTGGCTGTAAAATACTACTATGATGTACCAGGGAGCAAGATATTAAATGCAGCCCGTCTCAGATGTCGCCACGTGTCTAAAGATGTCCCGTGTGCCCAACAGTGTACCGACTTTGTCCCGAATTTGACCCCAACTTTGACTCCGCATAATTCCTTCGTCCGGACTCCGATTTAACTTCCGTTTTCTCCTACGGGTTCATCTCGGACTCTACTTTTCACCCATAAACTGAACTTGGCCAAATTTACCAGAATATCCTTGACTCCCAATGACCAAAATACCCTTCATGCATCTTTTTTCTCATTTTTAACCATTTTCGCACCTAACTCTGCAAAACACACCTAATCAAGAAAACCAACCATTTTATTATAATAAAGACTCAAAACAGACTAACTCAGCCAAATTAAACGACTTAGATGGGACATTTTCATGACCCATCACTGTCCATCTTGTTAGGTACTGACTTAGAGCCATACTTATTGCTTTGGGTTGAACAACCTTTCCTCTTCATTTTCCACATAATATTTGATAGAATTAATTACTAAAAGAAACCATGAAACATAAACGTCTAATCTTTTGTAGTCGACCTCTAACAAATATTAACTTCTATAAAACAATTGAATATGAACATCCCACAATGACAATTTTATGTCTAAAACCAACATTAGTTTATCGAATGTGATTGTAAACAACCCACCACAATAAATTACTGACTAAAATCGGCACCAAGTTATCAATAACAACCAACCATGACAAATTAGTAACTAAAAAACAACATATAGTAATGAGAGCGTTGATTTTATCCACCTAACAAAAACATCAAACCTACTATCAAATTCAAACCTTAAAATATAGATGAACCTACTGTAGCTTTTATCTTGAAATAAATCCATAATTGATCACACCTCATAAATAAATCAGATTAAAGTAGATTTTAAACATGTAAGAGGAATACAATAGAAACGTGTGAGTGACGTCAATTCCCTTGTGTGCAAGAAATAAGAAAACAAATGTTAAATCTGAAAAAGAAAAGGAAAAGACAATGAGAGAGAGGTCACGAGATCCATACTGAAACTATCCATTCATACAAATTTAGATTTACAATCAATTTATTGATTGGACTCAAAGTAAAATATAATTAATTTCATCTTAAATCTAACCGATTTATTGATTTACAATAAAACTAAGAGGTTTAAAATATATATTCGATTCTTTTTTTGTTAGGCTCTTAAATTTGGTGCATGTATAAGAGATGGAGGATGATTCACGATGTTAATTCAGTTCCAAATACAATAACAAAAATAGTATAAAAAAACTAAAAACGACAATGGTTAAACTAATATCAACTTAGAACTATTGCAGAAAGGAAAAAAATAAAAATATAGAGTTTGGTTTTGTTAATTAGCCTATTTTATTGTAAGACCAAATTGAACAAATGTTAACAAATCTTTTGGAAAAAAATTAATTTCTAAAATTGATGATAAGGTGACGAAGATATGAACATGGAGTAATAAATCCAATTCTCCATTTTAATGTGCTTAGGGTTATAAGCTTCATTCTTTCCATCAGCTTAATTTTAAAAAAATTAATCTACTGATTTAAATTTTTGTAAAGAAATTAGAGAACTTGCAGAATGTATACTAAAATGAATAGTATAAAGAAATCATCCACTGATGATGGTTATTGAGTATTTACGACCAAGTTCGTAGAGAGTGAGAAATAGTGGTGAGGAAGACAGAGATGCTACGGGTATAGAATGTTGGGGTTAGGTTTTTTACGATTTTTATTTACAAGGGGTTACACTTAGGGCACATGAAAATATAGGTGAATATTATTATTTTGTTTGTAATTTACAAACATGCTACCAAGTTTACTTGTAATTGTTGTTACTTAACAACAATAGAAGAAGGGTAGTTGAACTTTGTATCTTTTGACTTTTTTCATTGATTCAATAGAAATTTAATTAGAATGAGTCTCAAGTTGTACCACAAGATTTGGTTGAAAACTTGTGCATAAGAGAAATATAAGTGGTGATAATTACCTTCTATAAGGAACTCCATTACCAATTCATTTACACGATGAGATTGAACATTGAGGCTAAGTATAACTGAAAAAGTTAGATCCTATAACTCTTCATATATTGTTAGATCAATGTTTCAGTTCTCATTAGTGACAATTCTTATACTCATTTGAACCAATCATAATTAGTGCTTCAAAATATGACCGTGGTATATGATTCTGTATTTACATTGTACTTCTGTCTTGTTATTATTCTTTAGGTGCTAAAATTGTACATACATACATCGTCTGGTTTATTTTTGTTTTTCTTAATAAGGGCGACATCATGTGCAATATCTGTCTTTCTTTGGTCTAAGACAAATCTTTGAAATAGAAAAGTTCTCATTCTCGTTCCTTCTAACTGAATTTTTAGTTATTACAGTGCCCTTCAAATTAGGTTCAAATTCTTTAAATCCCTCTCCACTTGAATGACAATCACATTCAAACATAGAAGATCTAAGACCATATTATAATGGCCTCTATTGGTGATAGACCCAAAATAGGTCTATTCCCGCAAGTATACGGGGTCAAGTTATAGTATTTATAATAAGATCGAGTATCGTCCCAAGGGATAAGTAGGCAATTTCGGATATTGACGGCAAGTTTAGCCCAATAATCAAAATGTCAATATCTAACTTAGACTAAAACACACACACACCCCACTCATAAATTTGATGATTGATTTGGAAGAAGTAAGAAAACAAATAAAACTAACTAAACTATCTAAGAGAGAGGTAAGAGGATATCTAAGGTTATAAAATCCACCGCATAACTTCACTTTATAAAACAAGCACTTAATTACTTAAATCTCTTTTGTATTTACTCGGGATCCAATATAATGAACTATTTGGATTCCGGATGATGTTCTAGATAAAACAATTTTATAATCACTAATTCTAATTGTCTTCCTTATAAAGATTCAGATCACTTAACTATTATTTATCATCTAAAAAGCATACTCCATCTAACAACTTAACGAAAGTATGAAATATCTAATTATGAGGCATGAGTAATGGAAAGAAAATCCAATCCATATAGATAAACAATCAATATACATTAAAGCACATCAAAGGATTTAATTAATCAAGAACAAGTATTATAAAGATCCAAAATGGGTTTCATTCACAACCTTAGATTGCTAAATTAACTATACATGGAATCTAGAGTAACATTCATTGACATTGTAAAATAAATGAAAATACTAAGAAATTAATGGAAAGAAATCACCAAGAATGTTCAAATTCCATATCCCCGTGTATCTCCAATTTGTCCAAGATTTGCTCCATTTATGCTCAAGAATTTTACTCCAAGAAATCCAAGTAATAGCTATTTTATTGCCACCCAAATAAGAAAAAAGAAGGAAAAGGAAGAAATTAGATGTAGAAAGAATTTAGAAAGAAGAGATGAAATGGGATAAAGATGATAGAAGAATGTGGAAGGAAGAAGGAGAAGACTATTAATGGAGGAAAGAATAGTGGTAGAGAAGAAGATGGAAAAAGAATGGAAAAGATGGATTTAATAGTAGAGAAGAGGGATTGAGTAAGAAGAGGTTTTAGGTAAGAAGAGGGATCTTGAGAGGGTTTGCAAGTCTAGGTTTTAATGGAGGAGAAAAAGACTTATTTATAGGTAGGTTTTTGGTAGAAAAGGGATAAAATGGGAAAGATGGTGTAGGTGAAATTAGGGTTTTTGTTGGGTTAAAGTGGTAAAAAGTGAAAAAAGAGAGGTTACTTTGGGAGATCTAGGGGTTTAAAGGACAAAACCCAGGCGGCTAGGGTTAGTTGTGGGAATTTCGGATGCTAGGGTGTAGCCGGTTATAAGTTAATAGGGTGAGACGGAGCAGCAGCCCTTGGATGGAAGAAAGCGCGGGATCTGGGTGGACGGGAGAGAGCCACGTGGCCGGGAGCATGAAGACTAAACAGCTTCGGGAGCACGGGATTAAAAGAAATAGAGCTGAATCTCGGCAGCCGTTGGATCTAGAAAACGCGGAAGCCAACGATCGAGATTAAAACGTAGGAGCGGGACTACTGAAATAGGATACAACGCCCTACATTGGATCGGTGACCGGAAGAGAAACCTCGTGCGTTGATCTGAAGGACGCGGAAGGTAGCGGCTGAGATTATAACGTGAGAAGGGGGCTACCGAAGAAAGCCGCGACGCGCTACACAGGATCTGGCCTATAAGTTCCATTTCGATGCTCAGCAGAAACATGGGAACTGGATGCGACGGCCTTCCGATCTCGACGCGTGTCCTTAGGCATACCGCAGGCCAGAAACTTGCCCGACATTGTACCGAATGCTGACCAAATGTTGACCTGACTTTGACTTTGCATTTTTCGCTCATCCGGACTCCGAATTGACTTCCGTTTTCTCCTACGGACTCGTCTGGACCTCTACTTTTCAACCACGCACTGACCTTGGCCAAATTTCCAGAATGTCCTTGAATCCAAATGACCAAAATACCCTTCATGCATCTTTTCCTCGTTTTTAACCGTTTTCACACCTAACTCCGCAAAACACCTAATCAAGAAAATCAACCATTTTATTATAATAAAGGCTCGAAAAGAACTAACTTGGCTAAATTAAACGACTTAGATGGGACATTTTCATGACCCATCAATTTGCTTGTTTTCTTGGTCTAATCCTTACCTGCAAAGATGAACTCTCATCCATAATATACACATACGATCCCATTGAGAAACATCTTAGAGAATCCAAACCACTACCACTACTACGTTCACCTTCTTCACCACTAACAACATCTACATTTTTGAACTTTCCAAGCTTAACAGTAACTACTTTTTCATCAAAACTAATCGAACATACCTCCAAAATAAAAGGATATGGAAGCCCTTCAATTTCATACTCACGAAGACTCATGAATCGTCCAATCATGGTGATAGAGAAAGATATTCTCTATATTTAATATTAGGCGTTTCTACATTTTGGAAGATATTCTATAGTTATTTAATATTAGGAGTTTCAACATTTTGGAAGATACTCTATAATTATTTAATATTAGGAGTTTCTATATTTTGGAAGATATTCTATAGTTATTTAATATTAGGAGTTTTTATATTTTAGAGTTTCTAAGTAATTTAGGAGTTTGTATATTTCTATATATCTAAATATTGAGTCTTAGTTGGAGTCTACTTGAAGTTATTAATAAAGTTTTGTATTAGTATTACGTTTATCTTTAGCTGGTCTAGAGAAGAACTTAGGTTCTTATCAATTGGTATCCAGAGCAGACGCTCCTATCATTCGCTTTCGCATTACTTTATCTTCGTTAGTGAACCTCGTTTCTGGTACATACTTGAAAAAAAAAGAATGGAGCAGCAATTAGGTGAATTGGCGGAGAAGATGACTGAGATGATGGTAAATCAATCATTATTGATTGAGAAGATTGGTCGAAAATAGAGATATTGTTTCTCAAAGAAGTGATCGTTTTACAGGCGAAAGGTTACATTTTACACGATTTAACGGATCAGATGTGGAATGATGGATTTTTCAAGATGAACAATATTTTGAGTTCTATGGTACTGCACAAAACCAAAAGATTCAGTTTCCAATAAGTTACTTGGATGGAAAAACATTACAATGGTATTGATGGGCTAAAAGAGGTAACCATTTTCGTTCATGGGAAGAGTTTGTCGAAGCGGTTGTAGCTCGCTTCGGGAAAACGATGTATGAAGATGCAGGGGATGCACTAGTAAAATTATGACAACCAGGGTCCTACTTTGAATATCAAGAAGAGTTTAAGCGTCTTTCAAACATGGTTAATGATTTACCAGACACTTTTTTAATGAGTTGTTTCATGAGTGGATTGAAAGATGAGGTCAGACTAGAAAATAAATCCTTTAATCCAGTAAACTTACATGATGCAATGTCTATAGCTAGATTACAAGATGAAAAAAGTCTCTTTGAGGCGCCAAAGTTATATAGATATTACAAGACCAAAAACCCTTTATCAACGCAGAACCACTGTACTCAAGACCACCAGCAATACCAAACCAGATTAATAATGAAGCACCAGTAATTCGCCGACTTACATCAGTTAAGGTCGAAGAAAGAAGGAAACAACAGTTATGTTACAATTGCGATGAAAAGTGGCATCGTGGCCATCGATGTAAGACACAACTTTATTTCTCATTGAGAAAGAAGAAGCGAATGACGGTGCAAATCAAACTGAAACGAGAAACTTGATGAAAAGATGCGGACACAAGAAGAAGAACATGTGGAGATCTCTATGCATGCATTGGACGGCTCCCCCGCACCACAAACCATGAAGGTCCAAGGAGAAATTAAAAGAGCTCAAGTTATCGTTTTAATTGATTCAGGTAGTACACATAATTTTATTGACGCTTCCATTCCTAAGAAGCTAGGTATTAAAATTGTACTTGACAACTCTTTTGAAGTTATGGTAGTAGATGGATCAAGAATTGCTTGTGAAGGGCAATGTGTTAATCTAGAGTATAAAATTAATTAGTATGCCTTCACGGAAAATTTTTATATAATGAAACTTGGGGGGGTTGTGATATGGTATTGAGAGTAAGTTGGCTACAAACACTTGAGCCAATAACTTGGGATTTCAAGTACTTAACAATGAAATTCACTATACGAGGTAACAAATTTAGTTTGGAAGGTGTAGGAAGAAGGAAAGTGAAGACCGCTAGCAGCCATGCCATGTAACGACTCCTCAAGCAAGGATTATTGAGAATTTTGTGTCAAAATCTTTATTACCATGAGAGTCATCTTCATATTACCCAAACTAAGATGAAACAATATGTTGACAAAGGGCGGAGGGATGAAGTATTTCAATTAGGAGATTATGTGTATTTAAAGTTACAACAGGATCGGTAAAGTTCTACAGTAAGAAGGGTGTCTCTGAAGTTATCTCCAAGGTATTGTGGTCTATATAAAATACTGGAAATAATCGGTCTAGTAGCGTATGGTTTGGAATTGCCAACGAGAACTAAAATTCATCATGTTTTACATGTTTCTGTTTTGAAGAAGGCATTTATCCTCAATATTGCGATTGATGATGAAATACCAATTGTCGAAGATGAGGGAAACCCGGTGTTAACTGTGATCTAGAACATCCTTGAGGGCAAGGATGTTGTCAAGGGAGGAGGATTGATAAAGAAAGATATCCTCTATATTTAATATTAGGACATTCTATATTTTGGAAGATATTCTATAGTTATTTAATATTAGGAGTTTCTATATTTTGGACGATATTCAATAATTATTTAATATTAGGAGTTTCTATATTTTGGAAGATATTCTATAGTTATTTAATATTAGGAGTTTCCATATTTTAGAGTTTCTAAGTAATTTAGGAGTTTGTATATTTTTATATTTCTAAATATTGAGTCTTAGTTGGAGTCTAAATTGTCTAGTTGTAGCATATATATATATATATATTCTATATTTCTAAATATTGAGTTCATAGTAGTTAATGAATATGAATATGAATATGAATCTTGAAGTTATTAATAAAGTTTTCTATTAGTATTACGTTTATCTTTGGCTGGTCTAGAGAAGGACTTAGGTTCTTATCAATTGGTATCAGAGCAGTTTCATTTCAGAGCCGGTAGACATGCCTGAACCATGATGTTTATCAAGCTATAAAATGTAAATATATGATAATGAACATCTGAGTATCTAGAAAAAATAATAATTAACATGCCGATATACTATTAACCCCTTAAACAGAAACACAAATAAAATACTATGACTTTTTTTTTCTATAAGTATGAATATGAATATACAAATATGAATATGAATATGAATCTTGAAGTTATTCATATTCATGTTAAATATACAAATATGAATCTTGAAGTTATTAATAAGGTGGAAACATGCACCTTCATTTCAGAGCAGGTAGACATGCCTGAACCATGATGTTTATCAAGCTATAAAATGTATACGATAATGAACATCTGAGTATCTAGAAAAAAATAATTAACATGCCAATATACTATTAACCCCTCAAACAGAAAAACAAATAAAATAATATGACTTTTTTTTTTCTCTAAGTAATGCAACCTGAACAATGCTACAGAAAACAATCACAAATTTATCGTACTTAGATGTTCAGGTTGTGAAGAAAAATAAGCATGCTTCTAACATTTTTTATATATTTTTGTGTGTTGCTAAAACATGAAAGTAAATTACGGGCTTTATAGAGAGGTAGACGAAAATTACCTTTAAAAGATTTCTCCCATGAAGATTTCTGCGTGATCCCTTCGGTGATAATTTCTGCTATGAAGATTTCTTTAATGATTTAGGGGAGTGATTTCTTACGGAAAGAAGTTTTTACCAAAAGAATTACCATGTAGATTTCGTAACACCCACAAACCTAAATAGATAATGAAGTGTAGTGATTTCTCACCCAAAAAAATTTCCCCTGAAAGAATTACCATGAATATTTTGGCATGAACATTTTGGTTATGAATATATGGGGAAGAATGAAGATGTTTATGAATATTTGGACATGACTTTCTAGCATGAACATTTGGGCATGAATGAAGATTTCGTAACATCCATAGTCGACCTAAAGAGATAATGAAGATTTTAGTGTTTTGATGTTGAAGTTAGAGATTATATGTGTCTGAAGTTTGTAACGCTTGAAGAGAGGAAGACTATAACGAGTGAAAGGTGTTGGACATGGAAAGTCTATAACGCGGGAATGCTTTCTATGAGGAAGGTTGAACATACGATGACCCAGATTATGCGTTTTATTTACTTTCTTGCATTGAGTGGGTTTAAGGCAGGTAATAGATCAAAAGGTAAAGGCATTATAGAAAATGCAATTAATTATTAAGATTTGTCATGGGTTTGTCCAATCAGCACAAAACATTGTGTTTTGTGTATAATAATTTGAGTCATTTCATACGTTACATAAAAGTACTTTTATATCTTAAAAAGCAAAGGGGTGGCGTTTCGTAAAAAATGCAAATTTCATATTGTAGCTAATAATGAAAATTGAAATAAAATTATCGAAGAAAAAACTAAATTTTCATAAACATAATGAATGATCAAAATTTGAGAAATTAAAACTTTGAATGTAGTTGTTGAGTTAAATATTGGCCAGCTTTTACAAAGTCACAAAGTCAACAGATTGACGAAGTACGTGCGTAAACCATGGCCTGGCTTACGGACAAGCCAAGAAAAAAAACCAGGTCATTCCTTATAAGAGTTCTGCCTTGAGTCTCTAAACAGTAAGGGAGGTATGCGTAAATCAACTCGACACCTGGAGCCCCGTACTGCCTAGAGGCACGGGAGGGTAGATCTGAGAATGAGACTTACTCAACCTTAGCCCTGGTCTGATCAGAGGCTCGGGGCAGAAAAATCAAGCAAGAAGAGCTCAGTCATTTCGAGCTCCAAAATAATTTGAACAGAGCAAAATGACGTGAAAGGATAAAAAGAGTCAACACCCCACTTTTCATACACAAAAGATGTATCAGTATTAGAAGATACGCTATCATAGATTATTATCCTCCTAACGACCACTAACATGTGGCTCTCATCAAGACCATTGCTTTACCAGCCCATCATCTCAGCCGAGCATTAGGTTAGATCTACCAAACCTATATAAGCATACCAGTTTGCCCTATAAAGGGTTAGAAGGTCCAATTTCGAAACTCAACCTCTAAATTCATTTTCTAAACTACAAACACCCCAATGAATTGAGCGTCAAAGTGGTATCTAAGTTTTTTTAGACTTTGTTTCATCAATCACGGAAGGAATATTCATCATCTGACCGTGGATCTTTGTCATCAAAAAGATAATCGAGAAAATCACTCCAATATCATCAATTTTGCGCTAGAGGAAATTAGGTTAACTTAAAAAACATTCGATTATATATCTCAGATTTGACATTTCATATCCACCAGATTCAACACCTATATTGAATTCATCTTTGAATCTATCGTGTGCTTTGTTGAAGATTTGACATCAAAGATTAGTCCTTTAAGGAGGTAAAAAAGTAAGATGCAGTCACCTTACATTTGGGGAAGTTTGATGTTTAAATACTGCTCTTATACTTAGCTCTAAGAACATCTCCAATGGCCCACTCAAACTCTCTAACTTAGAGTGCCACTCAGGATTTATAGAGATTTTGTCAAAAAACCTTCTCCAATGGGACACTCTACTAGACACTCTATGATGATGTGGATCATTTATTAATAGAGACTCTCAAGAGAGACAATCTAAAATTAGAGCGTATCCTTGAGACCCTCTAAGTGCTACTTTAAAATTCTAACCAACATAAATTCTTACTATTTAACTACTTTTTATCTATTGAATTAAAGAGTGACATGTGCATTAAGTACATGTATTTTAAATATCTCCATTGGAGACAAAAAAAAAATTTAGAAAGTATTTATATTGACACTTAGGAAATAGAATCTTCATTGACACTTGACAACTAGACTTTTAGAGTGTTCCATTGAAGATGCTCTTAAGAAAGAGAACCTTCATTGATACTTAACAACTAGACTTTTACGGTGTTTGTTAGAGTGTCCCGTTGGAGATGCTCTAAGGGCGAGTCATTTAGATGGCATGGTCAAAGAAGCTGGACCGCCTTCAAGGTAGTGGGTGTGTGCCTATAGAATAT
>BEHA01050461.1:198844-262870 GCA_002897215.1 Eschscholzia californica subsp. californica | reverse complement strand
GTGGGTGGATGTTGGTTTAATGTTGTAAGGACGAAGAATATAACCTTTAGATGTAAATAGAAATTCTGTCTTAATGATGATTCTGTATGCCCACTTCTAAAATGAACCAGTTTCGTTTTGTTTTCCATTTTAGAAGCAGTGTCTAGACTGCCTGGGAAGTAGAACATAAACTTGGTTCTGGAGTTGGAATTCATATGTACAGCTTTTAAGTTAGGTGTATTATTAGATTGTTATCAATTTGAATGGGACAGTTGTTTTGCTACGTTTTTATCTTTAGGGGAGGGTTGACGACAAATGCCAAACAAAACTGCAAAATTGCTCAAATTGTTTCTTGTCAAATAGTTTGAAAAAACGTGTTTTTTCCTTTTTGTTGAAAGCCTAACTTGTTAATGAATGTAACATTAAAACACAATTATTCAGTTGATAAACATTTAATAAAAAACAATAATAAGAAATTTTTTAGGACCAAATACTTTCTTTCTTAATCTTTTTCTATAATAAATATGGTTCATGGGGTTTAGGCAAGGAACGAAATTTCGAAAAATCATGGCCGAAATTTTTCGGTTTTTCACCCTACCGACGTGAAAATACACCTACACATTTTTCGTGTCACCGAAATCTAACCGAAATTTCGAAAACTGAAAAAAAAAATCAGAAACCCTAGTTGATCTACTGTTCCCTTTAAAGAAAAGCAGAAATTATTGAAGGAACAGCCAAGAGATAAGATTCGAATTTATTTGTCGGGGTTGATGAGTTCTATTTATAAAAAAAACTATTGAACTCATACCTTAGTTTTTTCTTCTTCATCTTCTCTGGTTTTTACTTTTACTTGTTCTTGATTTCTTCATTTAGTTCTTCATTTGATTGTTTGGAGGAAAATCTAGAGAGAGAGGAAATAGGTTTGGTTGAAGAAAATCTATAAAGAGAGAGGAAAAAAGTTTGGTTGAAGAAGAAAATCTAGAGAGAGAGGAATAAGGTTTGGTTGAAGCTAATTCTAGAGAGAGACGAGTCGTTTAAACAGAAGAAATAGGAAGAAGACGATAGAAATTGGGATTTAAGGGATCTGATTTTTTACTGTTTAACAGGTATATCAAAATTGATGTTTCATTTATTTTGACCCCCTGATTTTTATTTTGTTTTATTTTAATCCCTGAAATATCTGATATTATTGCAGATTAGTCCTTAAATTAACATTTTATTGCAGATTAACTTTATTATTGCAAATTGCCCCTCTCACTAACCGACTATGTTACAGATTAGCTATTTAACTAACATAATCTATTTCCAATTAGCCCTATTATTGACATTTTTGTTATTTCTTTCTTAAAAATGTCACGTAAAGGAAGATCAGACGACATAGGATGACAGCATGGGTCGCAAGTAGACAACGACCGACAAAAATCTCAGTGCAATTATTGCGCTAAAGTTATAAGATCCAGAGGGGTCACTCGTTTGAAACAACATCTAGCTGGCGGTTTTGGTAATGTCGCTCAATGCCCGATGTGTCCAAAAGAAGTTAGACTTCAGATGAACAGGATTCTAAAACACGGTGTTGAAGAAAAAAATAAGAGAGACAGAATGAATTTGGAGTTTCGAGAGTCTGTTATGGACTTTTTCCAGAAAGACAAAATGAAACAGTTGATCTTGATAGCAACGATGACGATGTCGAGAATCAACAATACAGGAAAGCAGTTAAAAGGTCATTGCACGATAGTCGCAGTGGTGACAAAAGACGTTCGTTTAGTCAATCCACTTGCGATGTAGGAGGTGGCTCTAATGTCAACATGGGTTCAACGTCACGACAACGGGATTTCGCAAGAACACAGAGTGTTAGACAACCATCTACTTACAATCCAAGAGATGAGTTACCAGTCGACCCACATTCAGTGAACCTCAAGGTGGAAGACAAAAAAGGATAAAGAGGCATTTGGGTTCGGGAATATTAGAAAGAAGATGGGAAAAGCAATTTCGAAGTTCATACATTTTAACGGAATTCCACCACATGTTGCTAACAATGTTTATTACGATAACATGGTTGATACTATTGCTAGAGCTGGACCAGGTGTAAAGCCTCCTACTGCATATGAGTTGAGGGGACCATTTCTCGATGACAAGGTCGAAGAATTAAATGAGTATATGGATGGTCTAAAGAAGAATTGGAAGACGTACGGTGTCACCATCATGTGTGATGGGTGGACAGGACCAACTCGATTGTCTATCATTAATTTCATGGTTTATTGTGACGGAAAATCGATGTTCCACAAATCCATCGATACATCAAAAGACAAAAAAGATTCGGATTACATCGAAAAACTTATGGAAGAAGTTGTACCGTCCGTAGGAGAACAAAATGTCGTGCAAATTATGACTGATAACGGAAGCAATGACGTTAAGGCCGTCAGAAGGTTAATGCGGCGTTACAACCTTTTTTGGACACCATGTGCAGCTCATTCCATCGATCTAATTCTAAAGGATATCGGAGAGACGAAGACGGTACAAAAAGTTGTGCAACGTGCAAGACAAATAACAAAATTTATATATAACCATTCGATAATCCTTGCATTGATGAGAGATAAGTGTGGAGGCGATATAATTCGTCCAGGGCTAACACAATTTGCCACAAATTATATTGCTTTGGAGTCTCTCCAACAAAAAAAACATTCTTTGAAAGAAATGGTTGCTTCTCCACAGTGACATGCTTTTGAGGGTGTTAATAGTTCAGAAGGAAGAGTAGTAGAAGGACTAATAAACAAACAAACATTTTGGGATTCGGTGCATATTGTTGTCAATATACTAGAGCCAATCGCAAAAGTCTTTCGATTGGTAGATGGTGACAAAAAGCCTACTATGGGATACATCTACTATGCTATGGAACTAATGAAAACACAATTTGAAAAAGCTGCTCGTTCTCCTAGGGCGTATCTGAAGATCATTGACGAGCGATGGACAAAGCATCTCACACACCCTCTACATCTAGCTGGTAATTATGCGTTCTTCTCATTTTTTTAAATATTAATTACTTCACTTAATGTTTAATGAAATTTATTTAACTAAAATGTAGCCTATTACCTTAACCCTAGCTACCAATACGAACATGGTCTTTCGATTCGAGGGGATCTGTTAAACGCTGTTGAGGAAGTCATAGAAAAACTGGTACTACCAGAAGAACAAGCAACTTGTCTACTAGAGGTTAGTGCACATATATTTTGAAATGTTTTTAACATGAGGAAACAAGAATTCATTTTGTCCGAGTCATTAAATTACAGCTAAAAACTGCAATAAATGGAAGGAAAATAACTCAACCAGGTAAAATATTTGTAGTGAATGGAACAAACGTTTACAATTCATTATAATTCAATTAATCAAACCTAAATAAGTACGTGTGTTTGCAGCTGAGTGGTGGCTCTTGTATGGAAATGATGCTCTAAACTTAAGATCAGTTGCTATACAGGTTTTAGCTCAGACCGCATCTTCATCCGGATGCGAAAGAAATTGGAGCACGTTTGGACTTATACATAGCCAAAGAAGATATCGTCTTGGCCATGAACGACTTCACAAACATGTGTTTGTGCATTACAACATGCGACTAAGACTTAAGCACCAAAAAGAAGACTACCAAGATTCAGGTCCTATAGACCTAACAGATATATTCTGTGAAGAAGGTGAAGAAGACCCCTTATATGAATGGGTTAGAGAAGTGGGAAAACCTGAAATGGATGAGCCAAACAATAGACCAAGCTCTCAAATTGCTTCTACACTAGGGTTAAATACTGATTCCTACACGAGCAACTCACATGCTGAAAATGTTAATCGTTTGATGGACACAAGTTCGTCAAGTACTAATTCACCTTCTAGGTCGTCAGGAGATAGTGGAAACGGGGATGGAAGACAAAATAATGAGAGTAATGATGTTGAGGAAGATAGTAACGAGAGAAATGAAGGATATGTCCCTTTCACGGAGGAACACAACTTTGATCATGCAACGCAAGATCATGATCACGGAGTCCCACCGAGACCAACTGAACCTGTATCATATTCTCGTCGAAGGAAAAACCAATTGACTGGTATGAATGTCGTAGATACTTCTTGGAGAAATAATGTTGACGATGTTACAGATACTTTTAGTAGTATGGGTATCGACAATAGCTCTTATGGTTACGATAGTTCATCTGCATCAGTTGGATATAACTACCCAAGTCATATTTCTTGGAACACTAGTGAAGATGAACGACCGTCAATGTTTATACCTCAACAACCAAGTTTTCCTGTTTACCATCAATATCCCTTAATTGGACCACTATGCGGAATTCGTCAAGAGCAATACGTGACACAGATTGAACAATATCGGAATTGGTTCCGAAGTCGAATGTCATGGGATGAATATTGCAATGCTATGGGAAATGAATCTCATGTACGTCCAAACGACGGTGATGAAGGGGGTAGGAGATCATTTTGGTTTTAATGTCTAAAATAACAAAATGGAGGTAATTTACAGTTCTACATTATAACCTATTGTTAAAATGAAGATTACATCTTTTTAAGCTTAGTTATGGTTAAAAAGACTTGTTATATACAATTTCATCATATTTCTAACATTTAGGCAAAAATGTAAAATTTCCACACAGACCGAAACGTTTCCACATTTGGACCCACCGAAGCTTCCACCGAAACCGAAGTTTCATTCCTTGGGTTTAGGCTAAAATAAAGTTTAACAAGGGATTAAGGTCCAATCTTCTTGGAAAAAAAGTTTTTAGTCCTTTTTCATTTTAGACCCTAATACCCTCTTTTAGATAAACTAAATTCCATCCATATCCCACAAAAATTGCCACTCATTTTTTAGCCCAGCTGGAGCAGAAAATTTACGACAACAAATCAGCGTGATTTGGGGTTTAAAATAGGTAATGTATATATCACTTTCTCTCTCTTACTTTCAGATTAGGAAACATAATATATCTTTCTTTCTCTTCTAAAAATCCAAACAACACCTTATAAACGGTGATTCGGGCTACGAAAAAGGAATTTCTTTTTACTTTCTCTCTCTAAGTTTCAAAAATCAAAATCTATCTTTCTCTCTACTTGAAAGATCTATCGACCAGAATTTTTTAGGGTTTTCAGATTTAGTTTTTTTATTCTTATTTTTCGTATATGTTTTTTGTAAGAATGAAAGTTTATAGAGAAAAAATGGGTTTCTGATTTTCATACAGTGTATTTAGTATTGAAATACTGGTAATTTATATAAAATTTCGAATAATGTAAAACAAGTTAACTTGTTTATGCATGTGCAGGAGATTTATGGAATGAAGAAAGATCTGGTTTGTGTTGAACTAGAAAATATATATATTGATGGAATCATTACATGATTTTTATATGAAATAATACATATTGATTGAAATGTTTTGACATAAATATATAGTCCATTGTAAATAATGTATATTGTTTGACACAAAATACATTATGGTAATGTTTTTGTTTAAAACAATATATAAATAATATGTTATTTATTAGATATTTTACATCTTACACAGAATATATTTACTAATGTTATTCATTTGATACAGGTAAGTGATAGAGTTGCTGATGAAGAAAGTGAACATGAAATAAACTTGTTGAAGTAGGTGGTTCTTGATTTAACTCGCGATTGAAGTTCATCAGCTCCATTATAAGCATAAAAATTGCATCCACTATCGTCGTAATTGAAAGTACCCTAGCATGTCGGATCTGGTTGTTGAATGACTCTGATAATTGTGAAAATATAGCAGTGTACTTATGTAACAATAATAGATTAATAACTTGCTTAGTATTTATCTAAAATGTGTTCAGGTAGATATATGTCCACTAGAAATAATGTGTTTTTATTCATAAATAATGTATAATTTATGAACAATTCTCTGTAATTGGAAAACATGATATGTTCAATAAAAACTGTACTTTATTTTGAATAAGACGACTACTGTTATGTGAAATAATATGTGTTATGTTAGAAGTGACTCGAATATGGATTGGTATCGAACCTGGTTTACGACCCGCCATTAGCTTACAAGGCAATGTCTCGGCGCCGAATTCTGGACTCGTTAGCGAAGCTGATAACTGAGACAGGGCTGGTATGCGAAGCAGGGCTCCGAGGCAGAGCTGGACTCCGAGACAGAGCTGAAATGCGAAGCTAGGCATGTCGGTTATTAGTGTTAGCGTATCCATGTTTAGTGTCGGTTGTTGAGAGAGAGTCGGTGAGACAGTGGGATTAGGGTTTAGTGTCTATATAAACTAAAGCTTAAGGAGATATCAGTAGCGCAATCTCACGAAATCTCTTGTGTAAACTTGTTTGCTTATCATAGTGGAAATCATCGCGCCGTTGTCGTCGTGGAGTAGGTCTCACCAACCGAACCACGTAAATCTATGTGTTCTGTTCTTGATTGTTCTTTATTTTGTATTGCTTCTGCTTGATTACTCGTATTGACCAGATTAAACCCCAATTGGCATAACAAACTGGGATCAAAGCTGAGGTTTTGAGGTTTCTGTGATGGCGAAATACGAGATAGAGAAGTTCGATGGAAGTAACGATTTTAATCTTTGGAAGATTAAGATGCAAGCAGTAATAGTTCAACAGTGTCTGCTGAAGACGTTGGATGGGAAGGCTGGACTTGCTGAACCACTTTCAAAAGCAGAGAAGGAAGATTTCATGGTCAGATTCTACTCTGTTTGAGCAATGAGTTCTTGGGGGAAGTAGTGACGGAAACTACAATCGATGGGATATGGAGTAAGCTAGAGACAAGGTTGTTGGGTTTTACACCCTTCTACTAGTGTTTATAGAGGAAATAAGACATCTAATGTCTACACTAGTATTCCCAGGATCACATGCATAAGCCCATAATAATACTAAGTAAAACTAGAAAGATAAATACCTTATTCGCTAGTTTTCCCTCGAACCTTTCCAATTGCTTATGAGAAGACCAAGAGCTTCAAGCATAGCTCCTCTACTTGGGACACGAGCAATCAACTTGATCTCCCACCTTGTTGTTTAGCTAGCACACCAATGGTGGTTGGAAGAAGAACTCCTTTCTTCTTGACTCGATAGATGGTTAATGGGAATTAGCTCACTTTCTCCTCTCTACTTGATATGGTAGAGTAAGAAAGCTTAGAGAGAAATTCCACACCTTATTCTCTGTCCTAAGAGTTTTTATATAGAACCCTAATAAGAATCCACCTCTTTTTCGGTTTCCTAAAACACCCTTTAGAATAAGATTTAAGGAAATTGTCGAAAATAGCAACTATTGATATTTTCTCAATTACCTAAGGAGGAAGTGTTCAAACACCACGAAATTTTGCATGCATACTTCTGGATATGTCAGAAATCTTCCCTCAAAATTTCAGCCCAATCCGAGCCCTAGAAGTGCCTGAATCGGCTAAGGCCCAAAAACCCTGTTTTTGGCCTTTTTGTACTATCTTTGCCTAATTCCTTTTTAGGCCTATGAGATATGTTTATGGGCCATTCCCATTGTTATATCTCACTCCCACTAGTCATATCCTAGATCAATTTGACACTCTTATGTGTAACCCATTATAGGATCCGATCGAAGTTAGCCGCGAATTACTTCGTAATTCGACGATCGTAGTTGGTCTCTAGCTACAAATCTACGATCCCTAAATCAATCGGACTTGATGATCTTCCACATCAATTGTCCTATCCGACAAATTGTTCGCATTGTCACCTTGGTCGAAGGACATCTCCTTCAACTCCTTCAAAGGTACATGGCGAAATCTCTAACTAATCGTTTGTATCTGAAGAAAAAAGTAATTAGTTTACAGATGTTAGAAGGGGAATCGTTGAACGACCATATGGATGAACTCAGCCGAGTATTCTTAGATTTGGCAAATATAGATGTCAAATTCGAAAAAGAAGATAAGGCAGTATTATTGCTTGCATCCCTGCCACCATTATATGAAATCTTTGTTGATTCTTTTATGTCTGGTAAAACAACCACAACCTTTGAGGATGTTAAAGCAGCATTGAACTCGAAGGAGTTGAGACTAAGGTCAATGGATGAAAACAGCTCAGGAGATGGTTTGGTTGTAAGGGGAAGGTCGCAGCATGTGGTCGATGGGAAGGGTCATTCACGGTCTAAATCGAAACATAAGAAGTACAGAGGCTATAATTGTAAGAAGGAGGGACACTTCAAGAAGAATTTTCCTGAGCTTAGGAAGAAGCTAGGTGAGGCAACAGTCATCGAAGAAGATGATGCTAGTGTCTTGGCAATCATTGAAGAGTTGATGAAGCTATGGTTCTGGCGATCAATGCCTGCTTCGCTGAAGATAGGTGGATTTTGGATACTGGTTGTACATTCCATGTATGTCCTCATGAGGAATGGTTTTCCACTTACACAGTCATTAATGGAGATAAGGTGTTAATGGGAAACGACGCTCCTTCTAAGGTGGTTGGGACTGGTACTTTTCAGATCAAGATCCACGATGGTGTTGTGGGGACTATAACCGACATCAGACATGTTCCAGATTTGAAGAGGAATCTAATCTCTTTGGGAACTCTGGATGATAATGGTTGCAAATATACTATTGAAGCTGGTGTTCTTCGGATTTCTAAGGAGAGTCTTACATTTATAAAGGGGCTGAAAAAGAATGGTCTATATGTGCTATAGGGTAACACTGTTACTGATCTGTAGCAGTATCATCATCAGACAAGAAAGTTGAGACTACCAAGCTATGACACATGCGGTTAGGGCATATGAGTGAAAGGAGGATGTCTATACTGAGCAAACATGGTTTACTCTGTGGGCAGAAGGTTGGAAAACTAGAATTCTGCGAACATTGTGTCATTGTGTCTCCAGGAAGCAGTGTCGGGTAAAGTTCAGTACAGTGGTTCATACTACCAAAGGAACTCTGGAATACATCCATTCAGATCTTTGGGGTCCCTCCCGGGTTAGCTTACATGGTGGGGGTAGATACATGTTAAACTTGATAGATAATTTTTCCAGGAAAGTATGGGTCTATATACTGAAATGCAAAGGTGAGGCATTCGTCAAGTTCAAGCAGTGGAAGACCTTGATCGAGAAGCAGACTGAAAAATCGATCAAACGCTTAAGGACTAACAATGGCATGAAATTTTTTGGAAACAAGTTTAATAGGTTCTGTGTAGACCAAGCGATTGTGAGACACCATACAGTCAGAAACACACCACAGCAGAATGGTGTGGCGGAGCGTATGAACATAACTCTATTGGAACGAGCTCGTTGTATGCTTTCAAATACAGGGTTTCCGGAGGTGTTCTGGACTGAAGCAGTGAACACGAGAACGCATCTGGTAAATATTTCACCCTGTATATCTATTGAGTGTAAAACTCCTGATGAGGTGTGGTCTGGTTATCCTGCAAAGTATGAGAACTTAAGGATTTTCGGTTGCCCGGCGTATGCACATGTTAAAGAAGGTAAGCTGGATCCGAGGGCTAAAAAATGTGTGTTTCTTGGTTATGAGCCCGGGGTGAAAGGTTATCGGTTGTGGAATACGGATGGAAAATAAAAGAAGTCTCTTATCAGTAGAGATGTTACTTTTGATGTGTTTGCCATGGTAACTCAGAAGGTAACGCCTGTAGATGCTTGAGAGGGTGTTGGTAAACAGGAGGAGCAAGAAGATCGTGGAAAACATGTGGAGTTTGAGATAGACACTCCGGAAGAGGTTCGGCCTCAGGTTAGATGAGCAAGCTGAGGAAGATGAACCAGAGCTGGTTCATTACAGTGTTGCGAGGAATAGGGGAAGAAGAGACATTCGGGCACCGAAAAGGTATGGAATGGTAGATATGGTTTCATTTGCACTTAATATTGGAGAAAGCATTGATAGAGGTGAACCATGCACCTACGAAGAAGCTATGAGGAGTGATGAATCTAGGGAATGGTCTTTGCCATGAATGAAGAGATCGAGTCTCTTCGGAAGAACCGGGCCTGGGAATTAGCCGAACAGCCTAAGGGTCAGAAGATTGTTGGTAGCAAATGGGTTTTCAAGAAGAAGGAAGGAATCCCAGGGGTGGAAGATGCACGATACAAAGCACGGTTAGTAGCTAAGGGGTTTACACAACGAGAAGGGATAAACTTCAATGAGGTATTTTCTCCTGTTGTTAAACATAACTCTATTAGAGTATTACTTGCTATGGTTCCTTTGTATGATATGGAATTGGAGCAACTTGATGTTAAGACTGCGTTCTTACATAGATAGTTGGAGGAACAAATCTATATGCGTCAACCAGAGGGGTTTGAGATTCTCGGGAAAGAAGACCATGTCTGTTTGCTGAAGAAGTCCTTGTATGGACTGAAACAGTCTCCTAGGCAGTGTTATAAGCGTTTTGACACGTTTATCGTTGAAAACGACAATGACAAAAGCAGGTACGATAGTTGTGCGTACCACATGAAACTATCAGATGGTTCTTATGTGTATCTACTCCTACATGTGGATGACATGTTGATAGCTTGCAAGGATATGTCGGAAATTCACATGTTAAAGGATCAGTTAAAGGGTGAGTTTGAGATGAAAGACTTGGGTGCCTCAAGTAAGATATTGGGTATGGAGATACGGAGAGACAGATATGTTGAGAAACTGTTCTTGTCTCAGAAAACGTACATCGAGAAGGTGTTGGAACGTTTTGGTATGACTGAGGCAAAACCTATCGGTACTCCATTGGCAGCACACTTCAAGCTTTCGGGTGAACTGTCACCGACAACTGATGACGAAACGGAGTACATGTCTCGGGTGCTGATGAGTCATGAAAATGCCTCATCTGAATCTCTTAATTTGGGCTAGTTAGTCTATTTTGAGCCTTTACTCTGATGAATTGCTTGTTTCTCTTACTCAGGTGTCTTCTAAGGAATTGAGCACGAAAAACAGATAAAAACGAGAGAAAGACACATAAAAGGGCATTTTGGTCATTTGGAGATTCTGGTTATTTTGGTGAACATTAGTGCTCTAGTGAAAAGTATAGCCGAAGACGAACTCGTGGGTGAAAACAGAAGTGAAATCGGAGTCCAGGTGCAAAAATTATAACAAGTCAAAGTTCGGGTCAAAATAAGGTCAACATACATCTTTCAATAACAGGCGGCACAAATCCGAACGTTCATTCAAAATTTCGGTACAACTTCGGTTTCGTCTCGGGACCACTGGTCTTGATCACACGACCATTCAGTTTGAACAGACCTATGTAATCTCCACCGTGTGTTCTCATCTTATCCGGCGTGTTACATCAGCTTTATTCGGCTACAACTCACTCGATCGTCCCATCTTAACTACCAACGTCAGCTCCAGCTTGTGCTTACTGGTTGGGCCACATCAAATCACGGGTTTTCTCTTTCTCTCTTATCCTCTCCATTCTTCATTAAGAAACAGTAGAGAGAGATAAAGAACCGAGAGAGAAAGAAATCGAAGTAATTATAGAAATCGAAGTAATTATAGAAAGAGATATTCTCTTCAACAAGAAAGGAAAGAGAGTGGAGAGTTATAGAAAGTTTTTAAAAACAGAAAGAAGAGAGAAAGAGATGGAAACCGAGAGAGAAGTTGGGAACTCTCGGTTTCTTATAAAGAGAAACAGAGACATTTTGGAAGGGAACTCGGCTGGGACAGCTCTCGACGACTAAAGAAGGAGAGACAGAGGTTAAGAGAGAGAGGAGAAAAACATCTCGGCCATTAAAACACTGTAAAGCCGAGAGCTAGAGAGAGAAAGAGAATTTGGAGAGTTAGAGTTTCTGTCTTTGTTTCTTTTTCTTCTTCTAATCCTTCTCTTTGTGAGAGAGAGAAGGTCAGATTGAAAGAGAACTAGAGAGAGAAGGCTACTGATTTGTAGAGAGAGAGAGATTGAATCAATTATAAAATTTCATTATTTTTTATCTTCTTCTTCTCCTTTCTTTACTGTTCGGTTAGAGAGAGAAAGAGAGAGTTATATTATTGTATTAGAGAAAGAAGGAGAAAGTTTAGAGAGAAAAAGAAGGAGAAAACAGTAGAGAGAGAAAAAAACCAGTCGAGGAAAATAATTTTCTCATCAGGAAATCGTTTCCGGAAGGACGAGAAAATTATTTTCCTAAGGGTCTGTTTGGCAGAATTCAGCAAAACCAGAAGGAAAATACACTTCCCTAAGAGTCTGTTTGGCTGCGCAGAGGGAAAATTGCGTGAAAAAAAGGTGTTTTCTTCTCCGATTCTTTCTCCCTCACTTATTTTATTGATTTTTATCTCTCCTACCATGAATATGATCTCTTTAGTGATGAGTAGCTAATCATCTAATCTAGGTTTAGGATGAAGCCTTAGTTTTGTATGAAGGAATGACATTTTTCTCACGATAAAAATCTTTGATGTGCTTTGATAGACAAATTTAATTTCTTTGCACTTGTTTCATAGTAACTCCTTCATTGATTATGCTTACATTTTGATGTTACATGTTTAGACTTAGTGTTTTTAATGTATCATACTTAGGGTTTGATAAGCAATAGTTGGAGCATCTCTTAAATATTTGTCTCGAAATTAAAATAATAGATGTGTATGTCGCTTTGAAAGATTATTATTATCCGAGGTTTGGTACGAATGGTTACCTTCTCTTGAGTTATAAAAAGATTTAAGTTGTGAAGAATTAGGTCATTTTACATACATGATAAGGTGGATTCTGAAATCCTAGGTTTTCTCCTCATAAGTTTCTCCATTAATTATATTTCCGTTGTTTTAATCAAGTTTGTTATTTTTATCGTCTCATCACAAAAATCAATTTCAAAAGAAAACCTTATTAGTTATAGGATTTTAGAATAGATTGACTTAGTCTCTGAGGAACGAACCGGTCTTACCGGAACTATTACTTGACGCCCGTGCACTTGCGGGTGGTGACCTATTTAGGGTAACCTTTTAGGCTCATCAGGTGCCTTATGCAAATGCAGTAGGTAGCATTATGTATGCTATGGTGTGCAGAAGGCCTGATATTTCACAGGCTGTTAGTGTAGTAAGCAGATACATGGGCAGACTTGAGAGAGGTCATTGGCAGGCTATGAAATGAATATTGTGGTATCGGGGAGGAACGGCGGAGCTTGGGATGGTTTACAACAGAAGGGCTGGCACTTCGAGTTCGATAGTTGGATTTGTAGATTCGGATTTTTCGGGGGATCTTGATAGGAAGAGGTCGCTGACGGGCTATACTTTCACACTCTACGGGAGTGCCATTAGTTGGAGAGCAGTGCTGCAGTCGGTAGTAGCTCTGTCTACAACGAAAGCTGAGTACATGACAGCAACAGAGGCGGTGAATATGGCTGAGTGGTTTAGTTCGGGATTTGGGCCCGAAGCAGGATGTGACAGAGGTCTTCTGCGACAACCTGAGTGCTATTCATTTGACCAAAAATCAGATGTTTCACCAGAGAACTGAACACATTGACGTAAGGTATCACTTTATCAAGGACGTAACTGAACAAGGGAAGATCACGATGAAGAAGGTTTCAACGGCAGATAATCCAGCGGATATGCTGACAAAGGCAGTTACAACTTTCAAGTTTAAGCATTGCTTAGACTTGATTGGGATCTCCAGATGTTAGTCCTACGAGGGTTGGAGCGAAGATGGCTTAGAGGCGCTGAGCTATGATGGTGAAAGATTTAAGTCAATAGGAGCATATTCAAGTCAAGGTGGAGAATTGTTAGAAGTGACTCGAATATGGATTGGTATCGAACCCAGTTTACGACCCGCAACCCGCTTACAAGGCAATGGTATGTGAAGCTGATTACAGAGACAGGGCTGGTATGCGAAGCAGGGCTCCGAGGCAGAGCTGGAATGCGAAGCTAGGCTTATGTCGGTTATTAGTGTTAGCGTCTCCATGTTTAATGTCGGTTGTAGAGAGAGAGAGTCGGTTGAGGCGGTGGGATTAGGGTTTAGTGGCTATATAAACTAAACCCTAAGGAGATATCAGTAGCACAATCTCACGAAATCTCTTATGTAAACTTGTTTGCTTATCAAAGTGGAAATCATCGCGTCATTGTCGCCGTGGAGTAGGTTTCACCAACCGAACCACGTAAATCTCTGTGTTCTGTTCTTGATTGTTCATTATTTCCTATTGCTTCTGCTTGATTACTCGTATGGATCACATTAAACCCCAATTGGCATAACATGTTATGTGTAATAAAATACACATAATGTTTGGTAAAATTATTATAATATAAAATCTGTTACAATCGAATGGTATGGAAACCTTCATCTGATTACAACAGAGGTTTTAACAATCAAATCTAAAACCTAAAACTAATGAAAATTAACAAAAGAGATAGAGACAATGATATCATAATCGAAGATAATGAAATATAAACACAGATTTAACGTTCAAACGAATTAGATGAAACAACTTACAATGAAACCCATGGATATGTTTAAAGATGATGATGAAGAACATTAAACAAAAAGATGCATCTTTAAACCATTATTCATTACAAGTAGTTGTTGATCTTCTCATGAATACGAACCTGTTTATTTGATGATGAAATTCGAAATAAACGATGGCGGATTGAGTTGGTGAAATAGATTGGAAGAAGATTTTGAGCTTCAAAAATGAAGAATGAATAATGGTTTTTGAATCATGAAAGGGTTTCAGTTTTAGAGAGAGAAAATAGAGGGTTTGGGTTTCGGTTTTAGAGAGAGAGAATAAATGATTTCTGTTATTTGGGAGGAGATTGGAGAGAGAAAGTGGAAGATAAAAAAGGAAATAGAATTTTGGGGATTTATATTCAAAAGAAGGTATTGTCTTATATATAAGGTCATTATGGGTATCGTAATTTAGTATGAAACCTAGAGATTCGTATTTTCTACAGAGATGGAACCATTTAGACTAGATTTTCATTTAAATTAATATTTTGGTTTAATATTTCATATTAGGGTTATGGTGGACTAAAAGTGTGTTTAGGTGTAGGTTTTTGGACTACAAACTCAAAAATTATAAATAAAATTTCTACTCCTCTCCACGATAATAAGAGACATTTTAAGACCAAATACCTTTTGTTTGATAGTTTCACCAGGAGCAAAAAAAAAAAAAAATTGTATAATAGCGTGCACCGAGATAAATCCAAACGAGTTAGAAGTAATTTTTTCCCAACGTTCTTTTATTTGGAAGTCTATGTTTTTCTTAACAATGAAGTAGAAGAGAGTAAGAATTTAGGTTTTCACCATTATTTTTGTTTTTGTCTTAGAAGATTTTTAAAATAAACCTTCTTTTCCATTAAAATGTTATCGGTTAATAAATGCATGATAAAATGTCATTGCTTTTCGTTCATAGATGTATAAAAAATCCTTCCTTGTATTTTGGACATAACAAAATTCAGGTTTCCTTTGCGATAAAAATTTTCAGGTTAGAAAATTTCAAATGGAATATTTTGGTCCCTTTGTTTCCCTTTTCTTTCCTGCCAACTTCTACAACCGTTCTCTCCACGCCGGTATTATCAGCTATTTTTTTTGGGTTATTTCCCTAATGGCCCCCAACTTTGTGACCAGCTTCCCTCCTGGCCCCCTACTTTACGAAAAATACCCATATGGGCTCCTTCTGTTATAACACCGTCACTCTTTCTCCTCCATCATGTTTTCTCTCTCTGGCAAGTCATGCCCTATCATCTGTTACGCCACCTCATCACCTTCTCCGGCGAGAGTCGCCGGCCGGCAAATTTCCGGCCGGCGACTTTAAACCAAAAAAAAAAAAAAATTCTCTTCCTCTCTCTCTCTAAAATATTTTTTTTTCTTTCTTCTCTCTCTCTAGAAAAAAAAAATTTAGAGAGAGAGAGAGGAAGAGAAAAAAAAAAATTTTGTTTTTTCTTTTTTAGGTTTGAAGTCGCCGGCCGGCGACTCTCGCCGGAGAAGGTGATGAGGTGGCGTAACAGATGATGTTGCATGACTTGGCAGAGAGAGAGAAAACATGATGGAGGAGAGAGAGTGACAGTGTTATAACAGAAGGGGGCCATATGGGTATTTTTCGTAAAGTAGGGGGCCAGGCGGGAAGCTGGTCACAAAGTTGGGGCCATTAGGGAAATAACCCATTTTTTTTTCAAAATTCTCTCTCCACTTACTACTACCAACACCGTCACCACCATTTCTCTTATCTCCTTTTATCTCTCACATCGTTCTCCTTTTTCTAGGTTAAATCTCTTTTTCTTTCTCTATCTTCACTATTTCTCACTTTCCTCACTTTTGGCTAAATCTTTCTCGTTCTTTCTCTATCATCACGATTCCTAAGAAGAGAAATTTATTTTCGCAGATTAGGCGAAGGGGAAAGATTTCAAGAGAACCCCTAAAACCATCGATCGAGGATTTAGTGGTTGGTTGACAAGAGACTCACACAAGAATCTCGTGGTCGATCGACCACGAGATGTGTACTAGTCGGTCTCGTGTCGATTAAGACAGTTAACCCTCGATCGAGCGGGTGGTTCCTAAATTTATACTTTGTGCTGAAGATAGAGAAAGAAATGAATTTTTCTTAATTACCGATACGATATGTGAATTGATTTTTCCATTTATATAATAAAACAGATGGATGGGTGCTGGCTGGGAAAAAATCCTAAATAAATCCAGTCGTCCGATCCACATTAGGCGTTGCTTTAGATGTGGACTAGGTTCCCACCGCGCCTTACGAGCGCGGTAGATCCCTCTAGGCTAACGCCATTGTGGTTGATTACATCTCAATTTTACGAGTAAAGTGTTCATGATTATTCTCCGATTGTGAGTGTACCGTGGGATATATGATCACACCCTCTCACATCAAGTCGGGTCGATCTTACAGTAAGAAGTGCATGCACATTGTGCTCATTTTACATCTTTTGGTGACATGTGGTTACCTATCATCTGAAATCAGTACGTGATTTCATTCGAAATCAGTACATGATTTCAAATGAGAGGTACTCGCATGACCCCATATGGTGTAAAAATGACCACAATGTACATGCACTTCTTACTGTAAGATCGACCCGACTTGATGTGAGAGGGTGTGATCATATATCCCACGGTACACCCACAATCGGAGAATAATCATGAACACTTTACTCGTAAAATTGAGATGTAATCAACCACAACGGCGTTAGCCAAGAGGGATGTACCGCGCCCGTAGGGCGCGGTGGGTACATAGTTTTCATGTATTTCATCGTAAAAAAAAAATCAAATGAAATTGAAAGGGAAAACTAAAAATTTGTCTACTAACCATAAATATATTGATTTATTAATTCCAACTGAAATGTAAAAAAAACCCCTTAAATAATGTATCAAGGTTGAATCATCACAATAATACTTCTGGATAAAACGACATTTGTCGTAGTAAATGTCCTTTCATCTTCCCGCAACAATATATTCAATTTAGTAGCAGATGTGCACCTCGATAAAGCAACATACAATTGTCCATGACTAAATACTGGACTGCGAAGATCAACTCCCACAAATTTTACTGATTGACCTTGAGATTTGTTTATTGTCATTGCATAAGCTAGCTTGACAGGAAATTGACGCCTTATGAATTGGACGCTCGAATCGGAAGACGTAGGTGATAGAGAAATCCTTGGAATAAATACCAAGTTTCCGGCTTTATCTCCATTAAAAATTCTACATTCAAGTACCCGAGACGCACATCTGATAACCATCAATCTCGTGCCATTACACATTCCATCTTTTGGAAAAAGATTTCGTAACAACATAACAGGACAACCAACTTTCAATTCTAATTTGGACGGTGGAAATCCAGGTGGATTAAGAGAATTTAATAATTCAGAGGGATAGCGCGCAGCGTTAGTGTAATCGTTTGCTTCAGCTTCATCCATATTTGTCGGCAGCAAAATAAGTAACAGTTTCTCCAGGAAATATATTTAATGCCAAAATATTGATTTCACTAACATCGTCATCACGTGCGGAGAGAATGGTTCTTTCTGTCAAGTATTCAGAAGAACTTGTTCCCACCACATGTAATCCTGGATAAGTCAAAGAAATCAAAGACTGCAAATTATTGCATCTGTTGATAGAAGACGACAAGTTAACTCTTTCGGTTGTACTTGATCCAACCTTGGGAAAATACAAAAGATGATTAGTAAAAGGATATATAGTTGAAAAATAATATGAAATTAATTATAATGCTTTATGTTACCTAAAGAAAATAAAATTCACCTCGAGTAAGAAATTTGAAAAATGGAGGTTTGTAGGTTGTTCGAGGCATAATCGCATGTTTTGATCAAGAGTGAGGACATTAATAAAGTCCCAAATAGATGACCGCCTAAGCGACGTACCTACGATCTGCTCTCTAACTCCTTCTGGTATCACTGGTAAAATTTGTCGAAAATCTCCCCCCATGACGACTGTTATACCACCGAACGGTCTGATGTCATCACGAACATCTTGTAAGGTACAGTTGACTGCCTCAACGCAATATCTGTGTTGCATAGGAACTTCATCCAAAATAATTAGACGTGTTTATCTAAATAGATCTGCGTGTGGAGTCTGCTTACCAATGTTTCATATTGAATCCTCATGAACATCCAAAGGGATACGAAAAGTGGAATGGGCAGTTCTACCTCCAACTAATAGTAAAGAAGCAATACCAGAAGAAGCTACTGTGATAACAGTAAAACCCTTTACACGACAGCTAGCAGCAATTGTGTTATACAAAAAGGTTTTACCTGTTCCTGCTCCACCATTCAAAAAAATATCGCACCTCTTTCTTCATTAACAGATTCAGTTACAGAGTGAAAAGCTGTTTTCTGTGCGTAATTTAGACGTTCAACATTAGAGTCAAGATCTAAAATCTCAATAGAAATTTGAAGTTGTCTGTGCTCCCAAATAAACCTATTACCAACAATTTCAGTCCATATTCCAATCGGTATTGGAATGGAGGGAAAGTCGTTTTGAAGGTTTTTCCGGACTCTAGAAGTAGCTCATTGAGAATAAACAATCCGAAATCAAGTATTTGTTCCTCAGACGGATTAGGAATGTCACGCGTGGTACAAAGGTTATGTGCAAGATCATCACATATATTAAGTGCAAATCGTTCCCATAACACGTGTGGTTTAACGGACAACATTCAATGAGAATGACACAAAAAAGCCTCCACAACTGGTAACCAGAATTCATAAACTTTGCCTCTTCTAAACATTGTATCCACTTGTCGTCATCTTCCAAAAGACCCCGTGCAACACATGCCAATTTAAAGGTATCATGTACATTATCATCTACTGTGCAAACATTCAAACGATGTCGGACCTGGTACAACTGTGAGTAGCAATCTCAAGTAAAATCTCTCGCCTGCGTTTGGACTAACAAAATACATTCTGCCGATAGCAGAACCTCTTTGTCTAGGTTTTCATATTTTATGACTTTTGTCCCAAACGAAGTGTTGCGGGAACTCTTGATAAGTAGAGACTCTTGCATCTGAAAATTCTCTACAACACAAAAAGTATCCCATCAACGTCGACCTTTGTAGTTCAGCTCTTTGTTGAACAACTCCAGGTAGATCTGTAGGATCGAACACTACATTATGCATACCCGGTAGATGTACTGCCAATCTCACAACATAAAGATTTTCTTCATGCAACGAATGACCGAAGAGTCTCCAAGCAGCTTCAGGCGGGGCAATGTACCTTGAATCAAGATACTATTTAATCTCATCTGCCCCCCCCATAACCCTAGTCGTGCGATCTCCCCCCTTATAAATATATTTGTTGATATATTTCACACATCTGACGCTTGCACACACTTTAACGTTGATGTGACAATCAAACATTTTTTAGAGGTACGGATTATATGGAACCACATTTAGGCTGTTAACTTTACGACCACGTACAGTAAAAACACGTCCATCATTACGACGACGATAGAGTGGATAACCATCTTCACCCAGAACTGTAGAATCTACAAATTTTCTAGGATATCCTTTCGTACACTTACCCTTGTTCATACATGGTGCATTTGGTTTTTCTTCTCCGCAAGGACCGTGAATCATACAATTTTTAACAGTATTAAATAATAAGGGATCTTCCTCTTGATCTGGAAATTCTGCACAAACAACTCTGTCGACCTGGTCTGCATCCCGAATCTTGTCTTTTTTTCCAAGGAATATAAGAGCATGCATATGTGGTAAACCACGTTTATGAAATTCAATCGTGTAGACATGAGCAACAACTTCACCAAAAACATTATTTTCTTTTATCACTTTCATCAGGTGTTTTCGTTTTAGCTCAAATACACGTGCGACCAAGTCTGGACGATATAATGCCGTTTGATGTGGTATTAAAACACTGGTTATTTCTGGCCATTTTGGATTTGCAGTCATGGTGAGAAAAATATCTGGGTGATGGTTGTATCGAGTAATAGCCATAGAATCTTAATAAATTTCGAACATATTTCTTGCTTTACCTGTAAATGAAGATGGTAGAATGAGTTTTTTACCAATTTGATCCGGAGGCAATCCATCTCCTGCTATATTAGTAAGACCACAGTAAAGCTTGGAACGGAGCACATCCTGCCCACATCTGATAAACATCAATCGACTTTGTTCTGTTGAAGCCCAAGCATCTACTAAAAACTCTTGAAATAATTTTCCTCCTATTACAATAGTAGAATATTCTGAAGGCCTCTGAAAGAGTCTATAACTGAAATACTCCATTTGAGTTATCAGTACCTTACCTTATCGATCATTTTGAACTTCCCACTGCTTAAGATCAGGTTCCCATCCAAGCTCACCATATAGAAAAACAATACATAATGGAGTGGTAAATAAGCTGGATGACATTCAGATATCCGCATTAGTTCTGTATTGCCCCTTAAATGTAAAACAATATCTCTTAGGCTTTTCAGTACCATCTCCAGGCAATATAACAGCTATTTCGTCCGCAGTTGGTAGATTATAACGTCTTCTATCAGTCACCGAATTATAATGTAGATAGGCAGGTATATTTTGGTCGGACTTTATGTTCACCTGATTAAGAATAGAATAAGCTTGGCGATATTTGGGATAAAATACATTAAACTCTAACAAAGTATCCTGAATAATCTTCAGGACATCTACATTAAGGTCCTCATTTCTTGAGGAACGAATGTTTATAGTAGCAGATGCATCATCATGAATATATAGTTGAGCGTATGAACCTTCTGTGCCACGATCTGGCAAGAGAGACCCTGTTCAATGACGCAATTCTCCATGTATCGTAAAAGAATTTGGACCACCTGACGTTAAAATCCTCGGTTGCAATGAGCATCCAAGACTTGTAAATGCGTTCGCCGCATTGTAACGTCGTATATTTGAACGGAACAAAGATGAAAGATGATTATTTCCTTCATATAATTTTTTTAGACCTCGAGATGGTTCCAGCAGTCAAGGAAGACGTATTTTACCTTGCAAGCAACACCTTCCAAATTTTGGTCTAACAATAGACGACCTCACCAATTTTTCGTCAATCCAAAGTAAAGCTTCGCAATTCGGACAAACTATATCCATAAGTCCGAGGAAATGACGTTCAATTGAGAGTTGAGAGTTGAGAGTTGTTTTGGATCAAATTTGGCAATGAGTGATCACTATTTTGACTTTGATTCAGAGGTACAACCGATGATATTTCATTATTTTCGTTCTGACGTTGGGAGTTTTGAAAATTATGGATAGTCGGCTAAAGAATGAAATATATAAAAAATAATCAAATTTTAATAATACTTGGAACTTTAAATTCAAAAAGTAAAATGATTATTACACAAAAATAAAATTGTAATTTATATTATAAATTTTCAAAAGAATTTAAAATAGAACGACAACACGCCCACTGACCTCTTCAGGAATAGCGTTATGAACGTGAGATGAAATTTCCATCTATTAAGAATTTAGAAAGAAATAAAAATTATAATCGAATGTTCATGTCATCATCAGACATAATTCAATATTATAAATTCTAAATTGAAATTCTAAATTTAGAATGGAATGACGGAACACACACTAACCTCTTCAGGAAAAACATTATGAATGTGAGATTCACATACAATCTATTAAGAAATCAACAAAAGTTGATAGTTACAATCAAATATTCTTGTTATCCACAAATATATAATCAGATATTATAAATTAAAATATAATGTCTCAATTTTAATTAAGCACCTCTTCTGATCTTTCTCTTCTTTCACCAATTGTCAACGATGAACGATATCTTCGTTGTAAAATCTCTCTTTCACGACGCGCCCGTTGGGATAATATGCATGGTGATAACGGAGTATCCTACCAAAAAGTGTAAATGTAAATTAAGTCACATACTACAATTGTGATTTATTAAAATTCATAGATATTTAATGCTTACATCAAAATCTGCTGCTTTTCTTTTTCCCTTCTCTTCTCGTGTGAATCTTCTACTTTCCTGAGGCACTTGATTAGACGTTGTATAAACTGCCAAGTTTGGAAGCTCGTAAAGGTCGAAATTGAAACGGATCAACTAATAATTCAGAAAATGAAAAAGTGTGTGTGTGAGAGAGAGTGTCTGTATGCGTTTGAGATAGACAAAGAGATGCTAATACTTACGTTTGGATATGTTTCATTTTCTTCCGTCGGATGAGTTCTTTGTTCGCGATTAGAGTCATTAAACTTTGTCTCTCTCAAACCGAGAAGAAAGAGAAAATGATTCATGAAGACCAAAAGAATATAGTAACCTATGTGTGTGTCTTTGTGTGAGAGAGAGAGAATATAGTAAACAAAATAAGCCGGACGACTAAAGAAAGTATAAGCAAATTGAAGTTATGAAACAACTTGAAGGTGCTGATTTAGAAGTATAAAAGTTGTGAAATTTACAACTTACCGAAGATTTCAACGACTTTGGACAGAATAGAGATTCAGTGAAGCATTTCTTCAAAGTTACAAACACTTTCCTGCAATTCAAAAAACTGATGAAGAAAAGAAACAACTACAAATATATGAGAAAAATATAAGCAAATTTGAAGACATTAACAACGTAATATTATTTTATCCAAATATCTACAGATATTTTATGAATCAATATCTACAGTAGATATTGTATTCTCAATATGACAATGATTTCAAGAAATTTCGGTATGATATCAACCCCAAACTGCAAACAATCTACCAAAACACTTAATTTGAAAGATCAATTGGTTTCGAGGTATTCAAATACAGTACATTGTCAAAGTTCTTGCACACTCATGATGATTTGTAATGTTTGAAGGATTATGGTATGTTTTGTCGAAGTCACATCACGTAATAATGCTGATGAATGTCAGTATAATGATACTAATGATTTTTCAAATGCAATGATGAGGTTGGTATGATAATCTTTTTGCGTAATCTATCCAATTTGTATTCTTGATCTGGTTGATATCTTTGAAACCTAAAGATTCAATCTGTAGGAACTTCAAATCTATACGTTCTGAAAGCAAGACCAAGGAGCATTATTCTACTGTAGACGTGTAATTTCCAAGTCAAATCATGGATCAAGAAATACAGTAATTAAAGACATCCTAAAAGATATATAGACTCGATCACTTTGGAGTAATTAAAGACATTAACCTCAAGCTGTAATAATGTTTGTCTATTAGGCAAAAGTATACGTTGCAAGAAGTTTTCCTGGAAAAGTAAACAATGTAATTAGTTATATTGCAAAAGTAAACAAAGTAAAAAAGAAACCATCCTTGTAGACTGAAATCCAACCTAGCTCGTAACTACAATGGGATTAGTTATATTGCAAAAGTAAACAAAGTAAGAAAGAAACCATCCTTATATACTGAAATCCAACCTAGCTCATAACTACCGAAAAATAATTTCCCGTGAAGATTCCTGTGAAGGTTCGTGTAACACTCGGCTTAAAATATTCCAGTGAGGCATATTTTCAAACACTTGGTGAGCAATTCAACAATCTAAATTTATAGCCAAGTTCTTACAAAATCGAGAGGCTGCTCCAGCTTGAAAGAGATCTTAGGCACGAAGACGAACAAAAATCAAAAGATCTATAAATATATAGCACCAAGTTCTTACAAAATCGAGAGGCTCCTCCAGCTTGAAAGAGATCTTAGGCACGAAGATGAACAAAAACAATAGACGAACAAAAAAACCCAAATCTGAAATACGATTTCTTTCTGCAATTTTGAAGAATTTAATCAAAGTTCGGAAGATATATGTATGATGAATATGTAAACAACCTAGAACCTTCGTAATGTGATATAGAGAAACTTTATACACTAACAACAATAGCATACGCAACTGTTACAGTGATATATATGATAAATTCCTTAATTTGACAGTTCCTTAACTGATACGATTTGAAAAGTTAAATTATGATGATGATAATAAACCAGATTTCAAACAATTCGATTTCAAATCATTATGATGATAACAATAAAAAATATCCATTTTTCTGAATCAATCCAGACACTTTCAAACCCAAAGTGTGCTTCTGGAGCTTCAACAAAAAAATAAAAAAATAGTGATACGAATTAAGGCTTTCAGTTGAAGGATCAAAAGTCGAACAAAAACCCCAAAGTTAATCTAGTACAAAGAAATGAAATGCTAAATTAAGAAATCACAAACTAACCAAGTAGACGAATGGACTTAGAAAGCCAGAGAAAATGAAAGGAGATAGACAAAGACACACCTATAATTCAAATTCACCCATTAAGCACATTCGTCTTGGTGCCATAAAAGTTTATTGAAAGTATAAAAGTAAGAAAACAATAGCAATCTACTATTGACCTTCACTTTGGGTTTTGATTCGTAGGGTTTCTTCCCTTTTCGCTGAAATATCTTTTGGGTTTTGATTTATAGGTTTTACGTTTTCCACCTCCACGGTTTTCTCCTGAGAAATCAAACTAAGATTTTGGATAGACTTCAAATTCTTGGATAGCCAGAGTTCTTCGGAAGAAGTTAGGGAGTTTCACAATCGTGCGAGTTCGAGAATCGTGGGGAGGTCGGTGAGATAGTAGGGATATGTATAAAATTACTTTAATGCCCTTTTATTTTTATTCTATTTACATTATAGTATTTTGTATGAACCGTTCGATCTAACGAAAACTAAATCTGCCAAAAGCAATGGACGGTCAAACTTATCTCGTGGATAACTGACTGAACTGTTTTAATATAATAGATTCAACAAAATCCAGCCTATAGCCGTGACTTCCTCTTCTTCCTTCTCATCTGACATGTCTTTTCAGGAAAGACATATTTTCTTCTGTTGCTTCATTTTGTGGCTTCTCAGTTCTGTTCCTTCGTTTTGTGTCTTCTCAGGAAAGGTTGAATTCTTTTTCTTCATCTTTGTGAATGTGTATATGTTGTTGATTGCTTATTTGGGTTATGAAATTCAAATAAACAGGAACCCGGGTTTCTCAAACTAATTTACATAGTAGGTTTCCTGAATCAGAAACTATGGTTTGTTTGGTCGTTTTAAAACTAGGGTTTCTTCTCATTTTATATTCAGGGAGATAGTCATCTTATCAGTTCTGTTGCTTCATTTTGTGGCTTCTCGCTTCATTCTGTGTCTTCTGAAGAAAGGTTAGTATTCTTTGCTTCATCTTTGTGAATGTTATTTGTTGTGGATTTCTAATTTGGGTGATGAAATACTGTTTATTTGAATTAGAAACTGGAAACAGAGTGAGATTTCTTCTCACATTGTATAGGAACAACTGATATAATTGGGGTGTGTGTAAGGTGTAAACTTTTGTTTTGTTTGACTCCGTTATGACGGATGTGTGTTAGACTAACGGACATCTCTGTTAGCCGTTAAGTCTACTCTATAAACAAGAGCTTCATCTCTCTAAACTGGTTAATGAAATCATTTCACTGAATTTCACATGGTATCCGAGCCTTCGTCTCTGTAATTCACTAAGGTAGAGAGAGAAAAACCTTCAATTCTGTCTCTAATGGAGTTTCGAAACTCATCATCATCATCATCTACAACTTCATCTACCGCAAAAGAATTTAGAAATCAACAAATCTCAGTGTCTAATGTTACTAATTTCATCTCTGAAAGGTTAGATGAAAGTAATTTTCTGATCTGGAAAGATCAGGTTGAATCTATGTTGATAGGAATTGATCTTATTGGATACATCGATGGATCAATATCTGAACCAGATCAATTCATAGTAGAAGATAACAAACAAATTCTGAATCCTCAATATCAAATTTGGAGAAAGGAAGATCATGTTGTCAAGTCATGTTTAAAGGCAACAATGTCTCATTCTGTTTCTTCAGATGTTCTTGGATTGAAAACTGCTAGATCAATCTGGAATTATCTTGAAGCAGTTTATACTGAAGAATTTGAGGCTAAAAAATCACTTATTCGTTATCAGATTCAAAATATCAGGAAAGGAGAATCGAGTATCTTCAAGAAATAAAGGTATTAGCCGACTCCTTAACCTCTATAATGCTAGAATACCTGATTCAGAGTTAGTAAGTCTAACTTTACAAGGTCTTGAAGATTCATATGATCAATTTGTTATTGCTATGCATAATCGTGATGATTTACCTACTTTTGCTGAACTTCGATCTCGTCTTCTTCACCACAAACAATGGCTTTTGAAGAAGCAAACAACATCAAGTGATAATGCTTCAGCATTTTTCACTAAGAAAACTAATCAAAAAAGGAATTACTCTCAAAACAACTACAATAACCAGAGTACTTCTTCAAACAACTAGGTTTCTCAACATAAACCACAACATCAACAACAACAATCCAATCAAGTTTCTCATGGAGAACTTGCACAAAACTTTGATTTTTTGACAATTCCTTGTGGAATTTGTCGTAGATGGGGTCACCAAGCTAACAAATGTCGCTTTAGGTATACTCCACCAAAGACTACTCAGTCTAATCAAAATACTACTTCAAATCAAAGTTCATTCAAGAACAATATAAGTTCTAAATTTGCTGGCCTTCATATTGATGAATCCAGTTCTAAAGAAGAATGTAATCTGGTTGTTCATGATGATATATATTTTGATGATATAAGTTCTGATGATGAGTGCTTGTTTACTAAAGATGATGTGGTGACTGAACAAAAGATCAATTTTGTGAGTAAAGAAGTTGAATCTGGAACTCCTTAGCTAGTAGATTCTGGTGCTACAAGCCATATGACACCTGATGCTTCATGTCTTAGTCAAGTTCGAGATTATACTGGTGCCAATGGAGTACGAGTAGGTAATGGAAAGAAACTTTTAATTACTCAAACAGGTTACTCTACTCTTGCTACCTCCTCAAAGAATTTTTACTTAAATAATGTCTTGCTGGTACCACACATATCTCGCATTTTGTTATCCGTCTCTAAATTTACTAAAGATAACAGTTGTTCAATTGAGTTTTCTCCTTGGGGATACTCCATTAAGGATGGTAATACTCAAGCTATTCTTGGTCAAGGACCAGTAGTCAATGATTTATACTCATTGACTGATGAAAACTTGCTGCCCACCATTGAGGACTCCTATGGTCTTTTAGCTGAAACAGGTACATCAGCCTTAGGGCACCAGAGACTTGGCCATCCAGCTCACAAGATCATAAAAGGTCTTCATCATACTGAGCAAATTCAACTCTCATCTCTGCAATTTGATGGAGTCTGCTCTTCTTGTCAATTTGGGAAAAATAAGAAATTGCCTTTTAAAGACTCCATCACAAACACATTAGCACCTTTTGAATTACTTCATTGTGATATTTGGGGTCCAGCACATGTGGTGTCTAGAGAAGGTTTCAGATACTACATCATATTTGTGGATGATTATAGCAGGTTTCATTGGCTTTTTCCTCTTAAAAACAAGTCTGATGCTTTAGCATGCTTTAGAACATTCAAAACTATGGTTGACACTCAATTTGAAGTCAAGATAAAGGAGTTTCAAACAGATGGTGCACCAGAATTGTCTAAGGGACCATTTAAGGCTTTTCTTGATGAGTGTGGTACGCTTCTTCGATGTTCCTGCCCACACACACCTCAGCAAAATGGTGTGGCAGAGAGAAATCATCGCCATATTACAGAGCTGGGTCTTACTTTATCCTTTCAAGCTTCATTTACCAAGACATTTGGCTGGATTGTTTTGTACATGCCACCTACCTGATTAATCGTTTGCCCACTAAGGTACTTCATCTTAAATCACCTTTTGAAGTTCTTTACACTGTGCAACCTGATTATTCAAACCTTAAGGTCCTCGGGTGTTTGTGTTATCCCCACCTAGGGGCTTATAAGGCTGATAAGCTGAGTCCAAAGACTGCAAAGTGTGTATTTCTCGGCTTCACTCCTTATCATAAAGGTTTCAAATGCTATGAACCTGAAACTGCCAAAACTTACATCTCTAGACATGCTCAATTTGATGAACTTGTTTTTCCTTATGCTCACATGTCTGATATATCAGAATCCCCTTCACATGACCCACCCTTGGTTTCTTTACCTTTGCTCTCTGTTGTGCCTAGCCCATCATTTCCAACTGTACAACCTCTCCCATCTTCGGAGTCAGCTACTTCTCCTGCACATGACCATTCTCCTTCATTTTCAGAGTCTTCTACCTCTCCCTCTCCTCCTCCAATTCCTTCTCACACTATGTTGACTCGAGCAAAAGCAGGTATAACCAAACCCAAGTACCTTCCTAATTTTGTGAGCAATTTTTCCATATGTCACCCACTACCTGCTACTTATCTCTCTGAAATTCAACATTCCAAAGAACCATCTACCTTTAAGGAGGCAATCAAAGATCATAATTGGATTCATGCTATGGAGGTTGAGTTTGAATTTGGAAAAGAATCAAACTTGGGTGTTGGTTCCTCTTCAACCTTCTATGAATGTTGTAGGGTGTAAATGGGTTTTTAAACTTAAATTGAAGGTTGATGGCTCAATTGAGAGGTATAAGGCACGGTTGGTTGCTAAGGGCTTCCACCAACAAGATGGAATTGATTTTCATGAGACCTTTAGCCCTGTGGTGATGTTTATTACCATTAGAGTGGTTCTTACTATGGCAGTTACTAAAGGGTGGTGTGTGAGACAATTGGATGTCTCTAATGCTTTTCTCCATGGCACTCTTGAGGAGGATGTGTTCATGGAGCAACCTCAGGGCTTTGTTGATCCATCTCAGCCTAATTATGTGTGTCACTTGAAGAGATCCTTGTATGGGTTGAAGCAGGCTCCAAGAGCCTGGTTTCAGAGATTTGCTGGTTATCTACTTCAGGCTGGGTTTTGTAAGAGTGGGGCTGATCCATCTATGTTTATTCATCAACATGGTTCTGATTTCATTATCTTGCTTTTATATGTTGATGACATTGTTCTCACTGGTTCATCTCTAGCCTTATAGATTCTTTGATTGCTGCTTTGGGGTTAGAATTTGCAATGAAGGATTTTGGCGACTTTCACTATTTTTTGGGCATTGAAGTTCATAGAGAGGCCTCTTCTATGCTGCTAACTCAGAGAAAGTACACTTTGGATCTGCTTGACAAAGCTGATATGGATTGTAAGCCTTGTGACACACCCATACCTTCTGGTCCTCGGGTATCTTCTCTTGAGGGTGATTTGTTACCCGATGCCACTAGTTTCCGAAGTCTCGTGGGTGCTCTTCAATACTTGACACTCACTCGACCTGATATTGCTTTTGGGGTTCACTATGTACCTCAGTTTATGCATGCCCCTCGCACATCTCATCTTCAGTTGGTCAAAAGGATTTTACGTTATTTGAAAGGTACTATTGGCTCTGGAATCACATTGGTTTCAGGAGATCTGACCTCCATTACTGCCTTCTCTGCACTGGGCAGGGTGTCCAGATTCTCGTCGTTCTACGCAAGGCTTCTGCATATTTCTAGGCGATTCTTTGATTTCTTGGTCTTCTAAGAAACAACATACTGTTGCTAAGTCCTCTGCTGAGGCTGAGTACAAATCTCTGTCTTCCGCTGCCTCTGAAGTTGTTTGGCTTACTTCTTTGTTGGTTGAACTTGGCATTACTGCTACTACCCCATTTGATCTCTTTTGTGATAACCAGAGTGCCAATCAACTTGCCCTCAATCATGTTTTTCATGCTAGAAAAAAGCATATTGAGGTTGATTTTCATTTTGGTCGAGATTTAGTCCTCCAAGGAGTTCTTCTTCCTCGATTTATCTCCACTGATCGTCAACTAGCTGATATTTTTACCAAGGGTCTTCCTTTTGCTGCTTTCAGCTACTTTCGAAGCAAACTCATGGTGTATCTTCCCATATCAGTTTGAGGGGGAGTATAAGAACAACTGATATAATTGGGGTGTATGTAAGGTGTGAACTTTTGTTTTGTTTGACTCCGTTATGACGGATGTGTGTTAGACTAACGGACATCTCTGTTAGCCGTTAAGTCTACTCTATAAATAAGAGCTTCATCTCTCTAAACTGGTTAATGAAATCATTTCACTGAATTTCACACATTGATTTACGAAGTAGGTTTTTTGAATCGGAAAACTAATGTGTCTTCTCATTTTATATTCAGGGAGCTAGTCAAAAAACTGTAATAAAATTGAAGCTCTCTAATGGGTGAATCAGGATTTGGAGGTGACACTCTCTATCTTCGTTACAATAGACATATAACTTTTAGGTTAATCTAATTTGGAGGGATATTCTAATCTACTTTGTGTATGTGTTTAATGAAGTGTCAAATAGAAATTAATATAGTTTGTGTTTGATGCTGCCATATATGTATTTGATTAGATGTTTAATAGAAATTTTGAATTAGAACGTAAAATAGGATAACCTCCTACCTTTGTTTTTTTCAATTTGCGTTTATCTCGATTTTTTCTAAAGTCGATTTTGTAAAAAGGTTTGGGTTTCTTTTTCTTTTCTATCATTCCTTGCTTAGGAATAGAGATTTCATTTTCAAGGATACGTATATACATGGTTTTTGAGCGGCTCTTTTTTCTTTTCAATCCTTCCTTGCTTAGGAATAGAGATTTCATTTTTAGTGAAGATTTCGAGGATACATGTATACATGGTTTTGGAGCACCTACTAAAAGATTTAGTTGTCATGAGTTTCGTTTCAGATTCTTAGTTTCCGGTAGGCACTCTTTTGAATTGTCAAAACGATGAATGATGGGAGTCTATTTTTTATTGCAGATGAGCTCTTAAACCATTGTTTTTAAAAGCTTGAAGATGATGGAATTGACATCGTATGCCACCAATTCTTTTCTATCATTCAATGTTAGATCGAGCGGTTGAACCATAAATGGAATAGTGGAGACTAAAAAGATGGTGGGAAAATTGTCCAGCGAGGAAAACAATCACATCTCTTCAGCTTCGATGATTAGCACTTCTTCCATTAAGAGGTTAGCCCTAAAAACCTAAGTTCTCTTTAGTTAATTTTCAAGTAAAAAAAATCCTAATCTTTGTTGAAAACCATTAGAACTCTTTCTTTGTGGTTTGAAGTTTAGGTTATTATGGAATGAAGGTGATGGCAGGAATGGCTTCATCAAAATGTATGTGGTGTTTCATTGAAGTCGGTTTTAACTTTTGGACTACAATATATCCTTTATCTTGCTATGTTTCGATTTACAAGACTTGAAACTTCTGTAAGCTCCTATAATTTTCTTTGAAGTTATTCTTTCAGATAAATTAAATTGAAATTCAGTGGTGTCATTTGTTTATAACTAACTTAGATGTTTGGTAATCTCTTCCTCTTAAGATTGACTATTTGATTAAAGTTGTGAGATTATCTCAAGTGGTATTTGGCTAGACATATTTTTTCAGGATTTGCATTATCGCGAGTCATGGATGTTAGAAGATACAAAATCAGCGTACGTATATATTTTAGATTTATACATATTCAATTTTCTAATCTTTCAATTACTGGTCAATGTTATTGACCCTATACAACTTTAATAATAAATGAGGTTTTAATCTATCTAATACGAAAACCAATTTCTTCTTATAGTTTGATGTTTCCAACTCAATAACTGGTAGTTTTATGATTATTTAATACTTCACACGCACGCACGCACGCACACACACAATATATATACATATAACTAATTGGGACAAATGCAGAGAACCCTTCTTCACTGGAGATCTAACAAAGCCAACTCAGGTCGAAGATCTATGTTTTTAGGTTTGTTCTCTAATCACGTCTTTCTCTAAAATTTCTTATGTCATTGTTGTTCAATATGTTTCAAAATTTTCGTATCTTTTAATTATGATCATTGTTACACTACACGTGTCCTACTTATTTCGGTTTAGTGGTAGTATGACTTAATTTTATCAAAGTCTAAATATGGGTTTATACACGTCCAAGTAAACTTGAGAAAGTCATTGTTGATTATGGAAGAAATAACATTTTTGATTCAACTAAATTACTCGCATGTTATTTTTTTATATGGATCTTATGGAAAGTTGGAAAACTTGATAATGAAATTAAGGAAACAAAATGCGAAAAAATATATTTACTGGGATCCCAGGCAACATGAGAACAAACTTAACTTTCTAAAGCTAAAAAATGTATGTGGTTTGTGGTGGTTGCTTGCCAACCGGGAGGTTTCTGCCAGAGCTTATATATTACTACGCCAGAGCTTATATATTACTACCATGCAAGTTATATTCGATACTCTTCATGCATTACTTTTGTTTATACAATCCATGTTTCTTTTGATTTAATTAAGCTATGAAAATCTTTATGCATTATCTTTAAATTACCTATCTTGTGGTATTAAACATTGAAAATCTTCAATAAAATGTTACTTCAATAATAGAATTACATTGGTATTGCGCCACATTGAAGTGGAAAGGAATAACGCAAACTTCATCAAAATACCTCGATCATGCCTGTGTCGCGATTAGTAGTACATGGACATGAGATAAACATCAAATCCACGGCAAGAAGTGCTTGTTCAAGTAGAATGGACCAAAGAACTATCCTATGATACATTTGGAAAGATAGCACTAACTATCAAAATGACACATATGTTATCAAATCAACAACTATCCTATGATACATTTGGAAAGCTAGGTGTGATCAATGCTTTCAATGTACTATAACTGACCATATCGAGGTTATTGACTAAATTAGGGCATTCCCTATCACCTCAGATAGACCAAGCATACCCATAAATAATAAGGCTAGTAGTATATGAACTCCTCCAGCTCGACCATCCTTCAAAATCAACATGGATGCATCAAAAAGGAGAGACAAACATAGGTAACGACTTCGTTGTTCATGATCATAGAGCTAAATTTATTGTGAAAACTTCTACATTTATAGTAAGAACCAGTAAAGAAAACGAGGCAAAAGCTATACTATCAGGTCTTCGATGTGCGACGGACCATCAACACCAATTTATTGTATTGAAAGCGACAATGGGAACGTTGTTAACCATCTCAACGACAAGCAGAAACCCATTCAGTGGAAAACTTCCCCATAGATCAAGCAAATTGAGAAGCTCATTCCCGCATTCACTAGCATCCAATTCAGAACACCGATAGAGGCATTAATGTTCAAGATGACAAACTAGCTAAATGGACAAGAAGGCAAAGTCAGGACAAGATTTAGAGACATATTCCCTCAGTTATAAATTCTAGGTATTGTAATAATGCTACACTTAAGTATTGACATATTTCCCCTTTCAACAAAAAAAAAAAAAACATTATCCTTTTCATTATCTTTCACGATTTTTTATATTAGTAAAAGAACAAAGCTCATCAAACTGAAGGTTTTCGGTTAGCACTTAACTTGCAAGTCTAGATGTGGCTATCCCTAGGGGCGGACCCACGTTGGGACCCGTGGGTTGATGGGTCATAAAAATTTCCCATCTGAGTCGTTTAACTTAGGCGAATTAGTCCATTTCGGGTCTTTATTATTATAAAATGATTGGTTTGCTTGATTAGGTGTCTTTGTGGAGTTAAAAGCGAAAAACAGATAAAAACGGGTGAAATGTACACAAAGGGTATTTTGGTTGGTATTTTGGTGTCAAGAGTATTCTGAGAAATTAAACCAATAAAAGTATATGGGTGAAATATAGAGTCCACGACGAACCTGTAGGACGAAACAAAAGTTAAATCGGGGCTCAGACGAACAAATTAGCCAAGTCAAAGCAAGTTTGACCAGTGGGGCACTTTCGATCACGGTTCTGATTGGTGGGACAAGATTGAATGGCGTGGCGTGATATCGAGGCGCAAGCAATTTAGTACTTTGTATTGCGAAACAGAAAATCAAGTGATTCGGAGTTCCCAATCCAGTGCACCCAGACACAACTTATTCTTGTGCTTTCGACCAATCCCGCTTTTCTGCCTCTTTGCTTTCCAGATCTGACGGTGTTGCCTGATGTCGCACCGACCGTGAATAGACGCGGAGCACAATAGCATGACTTTCTTCATCTTAGAGTCATGTTTGTAAAACCCTAATTTTTGTGTCCCTCTCATCAGCAGATAATTGGCAACCCCTCCTTTACTAATAAATCCAGCCGCCAGACTTCCTTGTTGAACCAATTTTAGGGTTTTTAAAATCTGAAATTCTAGAAAAAAACCCTCTCATTTCTCACTTTCTACCATAAAACCCAACTAAAAACCCTGACGCTATATAAAGACCTTAAAAATGTCAATCATGGGGAGACTTGATATCCCTCTCATTTCTCCCTCTTTCCCTCTTCTTTAGTTCTAACCCTAAAATCTATCTTCTTCTACTTTCTTTAGAGACTTTCATCTCTTCTTCTTAATTTCTTTCTACTTCTAATTTCTATTTCTAACCTATTTTCTTCTCTCATTTTTTTTCTACAACATATTTCTCTCTAGTTTCTCTTCTAAACCTCTCTTCTTTCACCTATTTTCAAGCAATAAATGTGCTATTATTTGGATTTGGAGCATAATTTGGATCATATTTGGAGAATGATTGGAGCTAAGATTTGATTTCTTGGGTGACTTCTTTTCTTTGTCTCATTTATTTCCATGTATTTTGTTTTATGAATGAGTATGTCTTTAAATTCAATGAGTAGCTAATTTCACATCTAGGATTGTAGAGGAAACCCATACTTGATCTTTTTAAGATATGTTATTGATTAATTGAATCCTTTAATTGAGCTTAAATGTCTATTAATTGTCTTTCCATATAGATTTTATAATCTTTTCATTGTTCATCCTTCATAATTAGATATCTCATGCTTTCGTTAAGTTGTTAGATGGAATATGCTTGCTAGATGATGAATGATAATTAAAAGATTATAGTCTTTATATGATAGTCAATTAGATATACATGATTATGAAATGAGTTTATCAAGAATATCTTCCAAAATTTAAATAGTCAATTATATTAGATTTCGAGTTATAATGAAAAAGGATTAGCTAATTATTTTCATGCTTTAGGTAGTCAATTTATGTGGTAGAGTCGAAAATCCTAGATCTCTTCTTTTATTGCTTTGATTCTTCTTAGTCAATTATCGTTTTCTTATTAAAATAGTTTTCAACAACAAAATCAATTTTATGAATAGGGTATTAATTTAAGATTTAAAGAAAAATTTCTTATCCTTGAGGATCGATTCTGGACTTCCAGATTTATTGTTGCTTGAACCCGTATAGTTGCGGGTGTAAACCCAATTTGGGCTTTATCATGGGGGCACGTGCCCCCACGCCCCACGATGTGTTCCTTTAATAATAGTAGTAAAGTTATGTTTTAATTAGGGACAAAGTAGTAGATAAAAAGGTCTTAATACAAATACTAACAGTAGATAGGTGTTCCTCTTTTGGTTAGATAACTTCTTACCTATTAACACAACCAGGGTGCGACCAGGGACGGAACTAGGAGTAGTAGTCAAGGGGGGCCGAACAAAAAAAAAAGTGAAAAATCTAAGTCTACCAATGCTCGAACCCAGGTGTCTCACTTCTGAAACTCGGACCTCTACCATCTGACCCACGCTACATATATGTTATGAGTATGACTCGAACTTTATTTATACGAAAAACCAGAGAGCAATCAGCATTTCTAAAACAATTTACGGCAAGTCAAGGGGGGCCATGGTCCCCTTTGGCCTGCATGTAGATCCGTCCCTGGGTGCGACTCCCCGCTATGACTTTTTCATTTTAAACTCGTTTTTGCCTTCCTTTTTTTGTTTCTTTTTTATCCCTATTTCTAAATCACTTATTATTATACCCTTTTTTCTTTATAAATCTGATTTTCACCATTTTTATTATAACTAGGTTTCCGTCGTGTCATACAGACGCAGCAGATCCCTCTTGGCTAATGCTGGTAGATCATATTTTTTTTATTTACTCCAAAGGGAGAAGATGATGTTAATTTTTTATCAGCAAGGAAGAAGAAGAAACATAATAAAAATATAATTTTTGGGGTTATAGTCTAAAAAACAACAACTAAACCCACGTCCAGTCCACCCTAATATTAATATAGGTTAAACTAAAATGAAAATTATAATGAAAATCTAGTTCAAATGGACCAATATCCGTAGAAAACACAAATCTGTATGATGTATACCTTTCATAATACCCTTCATAACCTTTTATATATAAGATAAAACCCAATTTTGAAAACCCCAAAATTAATACTCTTTCTTTTTTTTTCTCTCCAATATTCTCTCCCATAACTGAAATCCTCTTACTTTCTCTCTCTAAAACTAAAGACCCTCTTCCATATCGATTTTTCAGTTTCATCGTTTTTCTTCTTCATCGTCTTTGTTCATCATCTTATTTTATAACCGAGTGGAGGAGAGAACTTGAATCATCTTCATCGTGTTTCTTCATCATCTTTATCATAAACGAAGAACATTTCATCTTTCTATCTAAAACGGAATCTCATCTCTGAAACCAACCCCAGCTGAGTAAAGAACTCGTCTGGGAATCATCTTCATCGTTTTTCTTCAACATCTTCATCAAGTATCTTTATTCCTTCATCGTTTCCCTTCATCAGGTAAGTTTTTATTATTCGTATTATCTGTCTCTAAAATGCATCCTCGATTTCCAAATCGTTTTCATAATCTTCTCACTTTTGATTAAGATTTTATGATTAAAATCTTAAATAAATCTCCATTTTCGTCATCATCTTCATCATCAGTTTATCTCTGGTAAGTTTCATTCAGTACTATTAGGTTATGAAAAACAACAATTTTATATAAAATAATATTTTGTATAAATCAAAACACATATTGTTGTATACACATATTGTTGTTTATATATATAACACAACGCATTTTGTACATAACAAAACGCATTTTGTACATAACAAAACGCATTTTGTACATAACAAAACGCATTTTGTTCTTCATCATCGTTTTACGTTTTTGTTTAGATTTTTTTTTATAGTTATTGATGTCAGATCTATAAACAGATTACACTTCTTAACAAATGTATGATACGCAACATATTTTGTATAAAAAAAACTCATTTTAAACCATAAAAAAAGAAATTATTTATTCTCAACTATCATTTTTGACTAACATTTTAATGTATTAACGCATTTTTTATTAACAATGTTATATCTTTCATATTCATAAACATTATGATAAAGGCAATTAACACAATTCAGTTTGTTTAGCTGAAAACAATTTATGTACCATAAACATTGGACAATTCATTCAACATTTCCTATATTGTATGATACATAACTCACTTTGCATTCGTCATAATGCTTTCTGTTATCATAATAATTCATTTTAATATTGACAGTTACAATAGTCCTCATGGATTATCCCACGCAATCATCAAACTCAGTAGAGAAGAAGACTTTCAAATCTGATGGTTGCGATAAAATTTCCACTCACGTTGGTCAGCTATTCCCTGAGGGTGCGAAGGCATTTGGGTTTGTCCTTCGTCAATAAAGTATAAACACGGCCCACGATTTCAATTTTGTGATGAAGAATGATTTAAAGTGTGTCACTGCAGTTCACCTTATAGAAGATTGCAATTGGCAAGTTCATGGTTGGGCACCGTTGCAATGAAAATCCATAGTTGGGCACCATTAAAATGCAAAACAATTTTTTTATTATTGTTATAGTAACATTATGTTCCAACTTACTCTCATTATTGTGTATGTTTTATATTACTTTCAGTAATAAATATATGTTTGGGAACTGAAAATACTCATTTTTTTCGCCAACAAAATTTATACTTTTCAACTTGAAGATTATCGATCATTGGCTGCAAATATAACATAACAGTTTTTTGTTGTTTACAGAAAAACATTTATATATGAAAAGCATACTTAAGTAGATGAAAACACATTTTGCTACAAACAAAATAGATAAATTTCAACAAAAAAAAAACAAAAATACATTGTTTGTTAGTGAAAAATATCAAAAGATTTTCCATTTTCGATTTACACTCTGGTATAAATTTAATCTCCAACCGCATCAACCATGCACCTCCAATTGACTTCCTTTTATCTTCTTTGTTTTTAGAACTTGATCCAATAATCTGCAGAATTTTTTTTTGATTTAGCTCTCTGAAATCAACATTATCCAATTAATATTATCTACCAAAATAGGAAATGTCTGATAAAACACATATATTTCTTCTGCTAATAATCTTTCATTTTCGCTTTTTGGTATTGTTTCCAGATAATTACTTATCATTTTGCTTAAAAAATGTATTTTGTTACTATTACAAAAATATAATTTAACAAAATACATCGTTTAGTGGATAACAACACATCAAATTGCGCATTATTATGAGTGGAAATCTCATTTTCTAAATCACAATATGAAAAATCTATATAATAAAATAGGTGGATGGATGCTGACTGGGACAAACCCTCAGATAAATCTTGGCGTCCGTCCCACATCAGCATTCCTACCCACCCTTGGATTCACCCACGTGATTTGAGGAAATTAACATATCTGGACACACACATCTGTTTCCCAGGAAATTTAGATTCCTAGACCGACACATCTGTTTCCCGCCAGATACATCTCTTCTCACTTTTCTCTATTAAAACAATGGCTTCTCACGTTCGAGAATCTTTTTGCTTGGTTTCTGAGATTTTTCAGTGTTTGGTTTCTCAGATTTTCCAGGGCACTGAGGAAAGGTTAGTTTGCTTCTGTTCATCAATTTAATTGAAATAAAAAATATCTGTTTCAATTTCATTTTAAATCTTCTATGTGAGATGATAGAAATGAATATGTAGTAGCATTAATTTTATCCATCTGTTCATCTTTGCTGCTGTTTTTTTTTTTTTGAAATCTTCCATGTGAGATGATAGAAATGAATATGTAGTACCATTGATTTTATCCAATTTCGGGTTTGATTGTGTTTGAGGTTTGTATTTTCTCTAATTTCGGTTATGGTTTATCTTACTGTTGTTGGTTAGACTAGAGTTCATATGTTCACAAAGTGTTTGATAAAATGTCTCAAACACTTTAAAATCCAAGTTATCTTAATTTGCAATCAAGAATGGGAAGATATTCTCATTGTTTGATAAAATGTCTCAATAATTTTTGGTAAAAACTATAGTTACGATGCTAATGGTACTGGAACCATATAGGGTAACTGAAAAATTAATTTAATGTAGCAGTAATTGTTGTAAAAACTTACTGCGTAGGAGACGGATATGCAGAAGATAGTTCCTTGACTTATGATATACGAAACAGTTCGAATCACGTAGTATGTGTACACGAACTCCTTTGATTGATTCCAAGCCAGTAGCCAATGAATGGACACATCTTCTCGGTTCATACCTTCTCATTTCCCATCCTCCATAAAACGATGACTTTCTAAATATTTCAAGCTTCCGAATCGACCTCCTATCTCATCATACTCTATGTCTTCAAGCTTTTTAATCGATCTCCTATCTCATCATTCTTTATGTCTTCAACAATCGAGGTACAATTTCTGAAGTGATTATTTTATTTCCTATAGTGATTATTTTATTGGATTTGGTGACTTATGATTTTTATATTCCTCCATGAAATACGTCATGATGTTGAAATTTTTAGATTCCTCTATGAGTTTACGATTCAACGAAGCATCTTCTCGATTCAGTGGGCATATCTTCTCGGTTGGAATCATACACAGTTTACGATTTGTTTCATCATTTTTGGGTTGGTTGTTCAGGTGTTCAAGTATTCAAGACAAAGGTTAGTATTTTCTCATTGATCATAAGTTTATTTAATGGCAACTTCATCTTTTATTCTCTTAATTGTTCCCATTTGAATCGTTTTGTTTTATGTTATTGATGATTTTCACCACCTTTGTTATCTTTCCAATCAAAATTTAGTTAGGGTCTGGCTTTGGTAGGTCATAATTTAGGGTCCGTCTGATACGCGAGAAAATGTTTGGGTAAGAAAATGGCTTTCTTTCCCATTAGAAAGAAAAGGGATTTCTTACTCAAAGTCAAATTTTAGGCATTTGATAAGAAGGTGAGAAAGAGAGTGTCTTTAGACAAATGTATATTAATTATGTTTTATTTATTAATTGGGTCTTTAACCAATATATAAATGTTAGGCATTTAAGGATTGCCTTTAGAATTTTAAGGGGGTGTCTTTAGAATTTAAGGGGGTGCCTTTAGAATTTCAATTTATTTATTAATTCAATTTTATTTATTAATTGGACATAGATGAACATAAAGAGTTACAGTAGGAGAGAAATAAGAGAGAAAGTTATGGGAGGAGAGAGTTATGGGAGGAGAGAGTTATGGAAGGAGGGATAGAGTGAGAAATCAACTTTCCCATCTAAAAGGTGTGAAAAAAAATTAGACCATTTGCACATTTTTTTTTTCTTAGGAAATCGATTTTCTTACCCGAAGTGGCCAACCAAACAGCAGCAAACTGGTTTTCCTGGGAAAACGACTTTCTTACTCACATTTTCAAACGTATCAAACGGACCCTTAGTTATTTTGAGAAGATTAGATGGATTAGATAATGACGAATTGATCTATGTGAATGTTTCTTTCAGCAAAAGGTTTTGATTTTAATATAAAAGTGTCAGAAATGTGGTTTACCTCTTTATGTGTTTGTGTATGTGTTTGATGCTGCATGTATGTGTTTGATGAAATGTCTTATAGAAAGAATGCATTCACTAGAAGCCCCTTCTCAGTTTTGTGCTTGGTAACTAATAATGTTCAATTTAGCCCCTTCTCAATTTTGGGCTTCGTAACAAACTATATTCAATTTTATGCTTTGAGTCATCATACATAACAGAACCTCACTTCTGTTGAGTGCCAACAAGTATGATGTCTCTTTCTCTACTGGAAAGACCAGCAGTTCAGATTTATTTTTTCTGAAAAAAAAATTCTCTTAATTTTTTTTTGAACATAAATATAGTCTGGATTGGCCTATTATAGATTAAGATCGCAGTAATGTTCTTTATTTCATAGTAGAATGCTAGCCGAGAACATAAATGCAAGTAAGAAATTTCTCAACTTACACTATAGATACCAATAAGTCACCAAGCGAGAGTCCCAAGCAACAACAGAAACACAATAGTTAGATCCGAATAGCAAGACATCTAAGAAATGACTTTGTAGTGCTATACTTCACACTCCATGATATATCAAATAATAAGAGGCTCCGTCGAAACATTTGTGGGTAATGAGCACTTAAATGTCTTAAATTTCTAAACCATAACATGGGTTCTATTAGCAGTGAAGGTTAGATATTTAGACTAATACCATTTACCTGCACCTATTCGAGTAACCAAGATAATATAAATTGCCCACATAATACCTTTTGAATTAAACTATGGAGAACTGTCGAAAGATAAGCATCCTTATTCTTAGGTCAAGAATACACTAGCAAGCATGTTCTACGGAATAATCTAACCAGAAGATAACTTCAACTGGCAGGGGAAAAGAAATGATGTATGAATCAAAAGCACTAATCTTATTGAGCAAAATTGTATTTTCTTGATCTGGTTGTTTATTCATATGTTGGATTTCTTGTTATTGTATTACCAATGGTTTATTAATGCAAATGTTATGTAGATGATTGACACATATTGTTTATAAATCAGAAGATGCACCATTTTACAGTCTTTCATGAGCAATGCCTTCGACGAAGTGTTCAAATTGAATATTGAGAATGGATTAGTTTCTTTTCCTGATTTTCTACCTTCGTGTTATATCAAACGGCTATAAAGAACTGATTTTAAACTTTGCTCCGGACCTTCTATTTCATTTTTGCATTGATTGAATTTTAACGTTTATTTCATTGAATAATATTACTCTGGCTCAAGCCATTGAACATTTTTTCTCATCACTTACATCTTCATAATGTTCTTGTAGGTGAAAACTTTCTTCCGGGTTTTTTAATTAATGTATGGCCGTGAAGAGTAGTTTTTAAGACTTGCCATGTCGAAGATTCAATTTCAAGTTGGATGTATATTTGAGTAAGTCCTTTATATGCTCTCTCCCTCCATCTCTATTTATCTTTGTCGCCAATTTCTCATGTTTTATGCTATAACCTTTTTGAGATCAAGAGTATATTACACCCATCAAATGAGGACTTGAGTTTATGCGCATATGGAAATCTATCCTATCATAAAGATCAAAAGATCACCGATTTCAGTTTCATACAGGTATCTCTAAACAAGTATTTCCTAGCACATCAGTTTTCATTTTAGACTTAGTACGTATGCATCTGTAGTTTTCTGCTCAAAATGAATTTGAAATATGTTGTAACTCAATATCATATCTACCACTCGAATCTTTTTCGTGAAAAATACATTTTTTTTTCTGAATTTTGATTACTGTTTATTTTGCTCACGGAATTTCATCAATCGATCTAAGACCATCAAACGATAAATGAGAAAAACAAATTAGTTTTGATGATGTGAGATTCAACACTTCATGAACCGCTTCTCTATAGTTAGCTGGGGTTAGACTCCAGCTGGAAGCGCTATGACCCGCAGAGTTGGAGCCAACTTCATGAGCCACGACAAACAATCGTTGTCTGTGTAATGTACATGATAAGCATATAATTTCATTTGTTAATTCTTACTGAAAGTTTTATGTATGTTTTCTATGGTGTGATGCCCTTTAAGGTTGTAAAGCTAATGTTGACGAGATTTGATGTAACTAAATAAGCTTATTGATACTAATTGTTATAACTTTTACGAATCTCTGAACAGCAAAATTTTAATTTCAAGGAATGCATACACCGCTATTGTTCCCATTTGAAGCCACTTAAACAGAGGAAAAGAAAATATGTGATATTTTCCGCTTTACCAGATACTGTCGCTTCTATTGTAGTTGCAAATTGTTACTTAAAATTAGTAAATGGTCATTTTTTATTCATCAGCCTAATGAGTAAGTAGCACCCTGACCTAATTATGTTTTTTAGATTGCTATGCGTTTTCTTATTTTTGGCTCTTTCATTTCACTGGGACTCTTTCAACCTTCTGATTATTAGCTAGTTTCTTTCATCTACAGTTAGTGAGTTCTATATCTATTTAAAATCTGTTCTTTTATATGCTGCATCGGTGACGTTCATTCATTTTTTTTAGTGGTCTAATTCATAACTGTAACTTGTGGCTTAACAATCTGGTTGTTTCTTTTGGAAGTATAAGTGGAGAAAGAAAAAGGAAATCAGGTTGCGGATGCACAGTCGATACCTCTTTGTTACTAACTTAAGGATTGTGAAGATTGTAAATAATCTCCTGGGTCTAGCTGGTAAGGAGAACGTTTTAAGCACTCCAAAGAAGACAATGTCAGAAATATGTCGACACATAACGGTACAAACTTGAAGATCAAAAACGGAGAGAATTTATTGGTATAGGAGGTATACTCTTTCATCCGGTTTCACAATATATAATATAGGAGTTGAATCTTATGTTTATCTTTGACAGTGAATAAAGTCTGTGAAAGTCCAAAATTTCGAATATTGGTTGCTGTATTGGTTCTAGAAAAAAAAACAAGAAATGAAGAGAAAGAGAAGGTGAATAGGTGATCATGAAGTTTGAACCAACATAACAGTAAAAGTTTTTTTTTCTTCCATGTTGAAGCAAAGAAGAGATCTAGACTCTCAGTTGCATCCAAGCCATTTGCAACTGAGGTGCTTACGCTTCAAGTTAAAAAAAATTTGTTGCTGCCCCGTTGAATTGGATTGGTGTTTCATATGTTTTTAGGTCTACACAATAATTCATTTGGTCCTACCCTTAAACTGAGAGTTGTATGGCCCTAATATTGTGCAATATATTCATGAATTAGACAAAATAAAGGTTTGGGTTTTGTTAGATGTCTTATTTTCCATTCTGCAATCTTTTGGGAACCTTTTATTTCTTTGTTGATTATTGTTAACATTGTGATTATAACCTTACAAAAAGTCAGTAGCTTTGTCTCTCTACCTTCTTCCTCTCCATGTGTAGCATAAAAATACATTATATGACCTTTATTGTTGACATGTTTTGAATTTGGAGTTGAATTACTTGGGGATACTTTAGATAATAGTACGGTCTACGAATTTTGTCGTGCCAGAGGCACGGTCTATACTCTAGTCATAATACAAAACATAATATAAAATAACATGTTTATGAACAAAAAATATATGAAATGGATGATACAAAATGTATTTTGTAATAAACAATTTGTGAAATGGTACAAACGCTGAAACATAAGTTTGAAAATAAAAGGCCAAAAAAGTTAAGATGACAAAACATAACCTTGAAGATGAATTAGTACAAATGAAAGCATAAAAAAACAAGAAAACGAAGCTTCAATATTCTCAAGAGCTTCTCATGAGCATTACCAAACCTTAATAAAACATTACCAATCGTTAATGGAGCTTGAAGATGAAGAAGCTTGAAGATGTAGATGATGAATCATTCATGACGTTTTGTTTTTGACTTTTAGGATTCCGGTTGTGCTTTACAATGTAAAGTGTTTTAGAGAGAAAGAGAGTGTAATAATTCGAGTTAAGAGAACGAGCTGGATTGAAGAGATTTTAGGGTTTTGAGGGTTAGGGACGATCAATTTATGAAGAGAGAGAAAGTGAAAAAATACTTTCTACTTTTTGGAATAGAGAGAGAAAGTTAAAAGATATTTTCTAAATTTTAAAGTTAAATGACCGATTTCGTTGTGTTGTAAAATTTTCACGTCCGACTCTCACGAAATTTTAGGCTGAAATTGAGGAAGGATTTGGATGGAACATGTTTCATCTATAAGAAGGTAATAAGGTCCAAAAGAGAAAAGGACTAAAATTCCTTTTTCGGGGAAGATATGACTTTATTCCCTTTTAGGATTTTATATTGGACCTAAAACCCATGGATCCTTACAAATATACTTTTGGAAAAAAAAAGGTAAGGGAGAAGAAATAGGTGGATAGTTGTGGGGAGAAATTAGGGAATGGATATTCTTTTTATGTAGTATATATACATAAAAAAGACTTTATATCATCCGTTGGATGTGATCTCTATCAAACTCTCAGCAAAAATGGACGGTCAGACTTATCAAAAATAACCGATTGACCTGTTTTTATATACTATAAGATATGATTACAAACAAATTTTGTTCCAGATTTTTTTTTTCAAATGTTATTCTTATGCTTTCGTTTTTTTCATATATATATATATATACATATTTATATTCTTATCATATTTTCAGAAATCACTATGCTCTCTCTTTTCTTAACTTCTTTAAGATCGTCAATTGTATTGGTGTTTTTAATGACTCTCATTCTTTAGTCATAAAAATTAAATATATATAAAACCAACTATATTGAAAGTGCAGTCAACAAGATTCACTAGTTAGAAGTAGCTGTTGTGATCGAGAATATCACAATAAAATGTACAAATTACTCATTTGAATGTCACGTCAATACTTTTTAGACAATTTACAATTGTCTATTATAAGAAAATGTGTCCTCACAAAGAAATTTTTCTCATTGGCTATCCCAAGGAATTCCTACAGGTAGGAGCCTCTCGAAACAGGAGCAACTTTTTTATTTTTTGGGTTTTTTAGGGCTTTGAACAAACCCTAAAAATCAATCGACAAAAAATTAATTGGTTGGGGCCTATTAATAAGGATAATGAAGTTCGAAAAATGGATGTGTCGAATCCAAAAAACAAATCAAATGATTTTTGGGAGACGACTTTGATGAAAAATCATAAAATTCGAAAAATACATCTCTTCTTACGACCGGTCTTGAACAGCGAATTGTTTGGTTTTCTTTGCTCTAGTCATCTTCACTGGATTATGATGGGTGATGTAAAACATAAATGAAGAAGATGGAGTTGATGAGGAAGGAAGTTGATGAAGATAGAGATTTAGTGTATGGTTATGGGCCAGTATCGCTACAGTTGTTTTTCAACAAATGTCAATTGAAGCAACAATTTGAGATGTGTTATGACGAAGAACAAAGAACTAAAGAAAGTAAAAAATCACACAACACAAGAAATTTACGTAGTTCGATTTAATAAACCTATCCACGGCAAACCATAAGCAATGATTTCCATTATGAATAAATGACAAGTTACAAAAATGTCTCTAGGGTTTCAGTTTGTATAGCTCACTAAGAACCCTAATTCCACCCTCTCACCACCTCTTTTTCTTATTCCCGAAATAGATGAATACCCCTCAGATTTATTTTTTGTTGACGTGAATACCCCTCAGATTGATAACCGCAAAAATAAAACTAGAGCGATCATCAGCAAAACGGATCGGGCCAAAAGGCAGTTCACGCGACACAAACTGGGTTAGATATTGACCCATATTCAAGAAACTTTTTCTTCTGTTGCTGAAGCGAGATGATTATAACTACTTATGTTGCAGAACCTGAATTTTACCGTGCAAAGTTTTTTGTAGTTTATTAAGTTTTTGACAATTCATTTGCAATAGTCTCTGGCTTGGCATGGTTGTCCTCAAGACTGGATACCCTTAGTGTGAAAGAAAGAAAGAAGACATAATGTAGCTGAAGAACAATAAGAACATGAACAAATAAATCAGCAGAATAATTACAAATTTCAAGTTCGTTAAAACATTTCATAGAAATCAGCAGTTCCAGCAACTTTGGGGAGTATACATATCGATCAAATACGTAGATAAAACTCACCTACAAAAAAAATTGCCAGATGACTATTACTAGACGTAAATATAGACATACAACGAAGAAACCCGCTTATGAGTCTGAAAGAAGCTGGTACAGTAATTACTCAAGGAATGGAACGCCCTTTACTTACCCAACCAGAATTTCTCCAAACGAATCGAATTATACAAACGCATGAACATGAATATAGGATGAGTTCTTTTTTCCTCTTATTAGAAATTTGTGAAGTTATAAGCCAATGTGAAGGTAGCAAGATCTTACTTCTGTGTTTTTTCTACCTTGGAACGAATTTTTTGTTCTAATACAGACATCTCGGTCTCCAAACTGAACATTCGGTTAAGAGCGTGCATATTTTCGAGGGTTTCGGATAAAGTTCTAGTATCACTTCCATCACATCTTAGATGTTGCATTGGTCCATGAAGGATTTTGTTCACTATACCACGGCTAAGATCATCGACTGCTCTTCTTGTTTTCTTTGGAATATCATCACCCATTTTCGACAAACATTTTTCTAGCTCTCCGAGCCTAATTCCCTCGACAAGAGCTCGAAGTTTCTTAATGGTAGGAACCGTCTCTAACGAGTCTCTCCATGCTTCAAACTGTTTAGATTCATCGGCTATAATAGTTTGAGCTTCCATTGCTTTTCGATGACGATCCTCCTTATTAGCAGCCACTACTTCCTTGAGATCATCAACATTGTAAACTTTCGCAGTGTCTAGATCTGACACACAAGATCCCACGTTTCTAGGGACCGATATATCGATGAAAAGCCTTGAACCACCTATTTCCTTACCAACCGGAGAAAGCCCCTCGACATGTTCTCTCATGAACAATGGTGTCTCGGACGCTGTGCTGGTGAATACCACGTCGGCTTCAGAAGCACAAGCGAGCATCTCCGTTAGGGGCTTATAGATAATTTCGACATTGTCAAATTCCTCACGGATTATAGCAACTCTCTCCTCGGATCTATTAACGACAACCATTTTAGTGCACCCTTTAGCTACCAAGTGTTTGATTACAAGTTTTCCCATTTTGCCGGCTCCAATCAGTAGCATTCTGGCAGTGCCGAAGGAAGATTCCGGAAGCTTCATCAATGCAAGCTCAACAGCAGCTGAGCTAACAGAAACTGCCCCAGCTGCAATGTTGGTTTCGGTTCGAACACGTTTACCAACAGTTATAGCGTGTTTAAATAACGAACTTATGTTTCTCCCAAACCCTCCAACTCCTTGCCCAACTTTGACAACTTGTTTAACTTGTGCAAGAATTTGTCCTTCTCCTAGAACGAGTGAGTCAAGCCCAGCTGATACTTCAAATAAGTGTTGAGTAGCATCATTGTCGCGTAGCAAAAATAGGTGCTGACGGAGCTCTGAAGACGGAATCCCACTTGTCTGCCAAACAAGCATAAAAATGTTTTATATACAAATACTTGTAACAGTGACAAAAAGCAATGACATATATATGTGTTCATATTCGTGGGCCGTGGCAACAAAAACTGTCTCAAGTAGTGATTATATATGTGTATATAAACTTGAATCTCATGAAGCGGTAGATGAGGTAATTAGCAAAAACCTTAACAAACGTCAGATGGTCACGCTTATCCAATGTTTAAGTTGATGAATGAATACGATTTAAAATGGATTAGAAACGGTGAAATAGGATAAGGGGTGAGAGTACCTTTGCCATCCACTCAGTAACTTCTCTAATTCCACGATGCCAAGATAAAGCTACCATATATATTTCCATCCTGTTGCAAGTACTAAGAACCGCAGCTTCCTCAATATGATTTAACCCACAAAGTTCCTCAATGGCCCGAGGCCACTCAGCTTCGGGAATGGCAAGTTTTTCACGCATTTCGACTGGTGCCGTGTGAACACTAAGCCCAACAACCACAATGCTACTCTTTTCCTTCGTGTACCCTGATAAAAATTTCACTTAAAGATTAAAATTTATAAAGAACAACCAGCAGGCTTTGGTACGAAAGAATTGAAGTCAAACAAAGAACCGGACAGAAATGGAAGAACGAAGGAGTCTTAGATTTCATTAACGAAATATAAGCAATTGACAACGTCGCGAAGTTGATTATTTAGAGAACAAGGGATCAAGACCCTTCACAAGTAGCAACTCAGGAGCAGGCACTGAACTATTACGGCAGAGCAAATCAATCTATGATAGAGGAAATTACATGGTAACACTATATCATATGTTTGAAATACTACTCCTGTCGAAAATAAATTCGACATCCTTCGCGAGAAAAATGGTAACTCCTTATAAGGAAGCAGGAGATCACGACAACATCACAACTTCTTGTAGAGCTAACTTAAATTATTTAATCGCTTAGACCATCTTACGAAAATCGTTCATTCTAGAATTTCAAAACCTAACAAAATCAATCTTAAATACTTATTGAAATTTAGCAATCTTGTTTCAACCACAAATTTTAGATAAGCAGTGAGTCGAAAACTTTCGGAATCATAATGATCCAAATGAATATCCTCATTGGATTCATTAACAAGTAAAAAAATCAAAATGCAACAAAAGAATAGAAAAGGGAATAATTATCCTACTTTCGAAAAATAAGAACCAAAATAACTGGAAAATAAAAAGAAATTAAGAAATGGTCTTACTATCAACAGATGTAGTTTTGAGTAGTTCTAGAGCAGAAACGCTAGAAGCCCTAGAACCATCGTCCTTCTCATCATTAACCAAGACCTCCAAATTACATCTAGGGTTCATAGAAACCTCTCTTTTCATAATTCTTCTCTTAGTACTCCCAATTGGGTAACAAGAAATTCGAAACTGAGAATGAGAACTTTTTGATGAAGTCATACAAATTAAGGACTCCATAGTTTTCACTCCTGCAACAGAGGCAGCAAATCCACTTGCAGATGCCATCATTAAGATAAAATATTCAAAACCCTAACCCTAGAAACTCAAATTAGAGGAGGTTTGGGGGAAATGAAGCTAAATTAAAATATGGGTATTTTGAGTTTTGATGTTTTATTCAAAGGGTTTTGTGGAGAAGTTGGAAAAAGGAAGAGGAGTTGTTGAAAGGTTTGTGGAAGAAGGAGATCAATCAATAATCTAAGTGGGAGAGAGAAGGTTGGATTTTTAAGAATTCTGATTGGCGGGTTGAAAACACAATCTATCCACACTCCCCATTCCCCACTTCAAATTTTGGAGTTTTATGAATAGAGAAAAGGAGATGGGGTGGTGACTTAGTCACAAAGTTTTTTCTTGTTGTCCATCTCCAAACAACATATTTGTTTTTTGTTTTTTTGGTTAAATCTTAATGAGACACTTCTTAAACTAAGACAAAAAAAATACTAGTTTTAGAGAAGCAACAAAATTTGTCGAAGTAAACATCTGGGTGGAAACAAAAATAATTTGTAACATTTTGTTTCCTCTAAACAACACCCACCCTTAAGAGCATCTCTGATGCATACCTCACCAAAATCTCCATTAGTTTCTTGTGTCAAGTATCAATTAAAATTCTCATTCTTATGTGACGAAAATAGAGATCTTCATCTTGTGTGTCTCAAATGCAAAACTCTAAACTTGTTTATTTACTAATGTGGTATAGTTATTTTTATACACAAATAATTAGTTATTTTGAAAATATATAAAGATTTGATTTCTATTGGTTCAAATTCAAATATTGATAAGTTGGACAATTAAGATATCTCAAGAGGACCCTTTAGAAATAGAGTGTCCTCTTGAGATAACTCTATTTAACTACCTCCATATCATCTTAGAGGTCCAAATTGAGTTTTACATTGGGGAGAGTTTTCAAGAAAAACTATAAAAAAAATTATGTGACACTCAAAGCTTCTAAGATTGAGTGTTGCCTTGGAGATGTTGTTATTCTTCAGTTTCTTCTTCCTCCATCTTCCCCTCCCACCTCTACCATCAACTCAGGCGACACCTCCATCATTAATTTAGAACCCTCATCTAGAAACCAAACGAAGTAACCCGACCTTCGTCTAAAAACTAAGGGTTATGACACATCATATTATAAATTAAACAGAATAAACTCAAACTACCTAATTTTCATGATAATTTTATTCAGAATGAGAAAAACTAGTTGGCTTGCGCATTATGTAACAAAACCAAACCAAAAATATTATGAATGTTAGAAAAGAGTAGACATAACAATATCAAATACTATTTTGAATTTATCATAATGAAGACCAGATGAATTAAATAATCAATGTTTACCTATGTTTATTGCTCATGAGCATGGATTGAAGGGTGTAACCGGTGTTGTCGCACTGACCACCTCCATCCAAGGGCACCATTTGAATTAAGTCGCGACTTTAGCGCATAAAGACTTAGTCAATCAAGATTAACTTAGGGGTGTATTTGTTTTGTAGCATACAAGTTCACTGGATTGAACTCTGCCCAATAATCTTAATCTCTTTCTCTCTTCCCCTCTATCTCCTGCTCATCAACTCTCTTATCTTTCTCCTTCTCCTGTTGATTTTTTCTCTCTCTCTCTCTCAATCGGTCTCTCTGTCTCACTCTTTGCTACTTTTTTTTCCCTCACCATTACTTTCTCTCTTCCTCGCTCTCTTTTTCTCTCTCTCAGAATAACAGAGAGGACACAGAGAAGAAAAATTGTATATCAAATCCTAATTGGAAAAAGATGTGACTTTTGTCCAACAATTACAGAACCCTATTGCTCAAAGCCGTTCCAATTTAAATTTGTACATCAAATGGTTTCCAATTAGTCCAACCCACGAAGATCAAACTTCATAACATAAAAAATTCAACAAAGTAGGTTTTTCAGCAACCATACATGTGAACTTACTTCATAAGAACAACCGATTACAAGAGATGTGGTATTCGGTGGGGTGGTGATGTTTCTTCTCTCTAGGTCAGAAGATGGTCGGGATGGGTTGGGCATTGTTTGTATAAGTTTTAGAGAGAGATGTTGCTTGCAGTGAACTCAATCCAAAGTAAACTAATATGTGGCTAAGTGTGGATGATGGGTGTTCTTTCTAAAAGTGAAAGTTGGTCGAGAGAGAGTGAGAGAGATAGAGAGAAAAACAGTGAGAGGGAGAGAGGCCTAGAGAGAGGGAATAACAGTGAGACAGAAAGAAGCGTGAGAGAGATAGAGAAGACGGGAAATGAAGATTAGGGGGGATGCAATCATTTGAATATTGGGCTAAAAAATAAACATGTTTGGTACGTCAATCGTTATTAAATAAGTCTTTATACCCCGGAAACTACTTACATTATACAAGTAATTGAATATTATAACAACTGGATCAACAACTCAACTTTTAATCACTTTCTTAAAAACATAATTATTTATTCAGTTCTACAACCTCGACCGATGACACCCTAGGCCCAATGCCCAAATTTAAAGTTTTTATCCCTACTTTTCTTACAATTTTGTGGTCCCTTACTTAATTTAGAATGCCATTTGAATCTATCCCCCTCATGTTCCTTCTTTGTTTTCTTTATCTTCCCAAATATGTATTAGTTTCCCTCTTCCTCTACTAGATATGTAATTACTATTCGAATTAATACTTTTGTGTAAATATTACGATATTTTATTTCATATTTTGTCCAGTTAAATTATTTAGATTGATCGATTATATCATTTATAAAAAGAAAATTAACTAACAACTGCTAGTCCACTTGTTAGTGACTCTAAAACTCCAGAGATTCCAGGTTTAATTTACAACGAAAGTAGAATCTATGATTTATTGAACTTAGGTTATCAAGAGTATAAATAACGACTCATAAACTAATTTGTATGACCTTTAGGGGGACTATCAAAATAGTTTATATAAGTTATTAGCATATTCACAGTTACTTCTATGTATCATTATCTTAGCTCCAACCAGACGAACACTAATACTTCTAATCAAAACTGGAACTACATCTGGTCTATCCATGCTATACCGCGTATAAAGCTGTTCTTATGGAAAATTTGCACTAAAGCGCCACCATTTAGAGAAAGAATAGGGAAATACATTGACAATAATATTTTCTTGCCCGAATTGTATAAATACAGAATCTATTGAACATGCTTTACTTCATTGTGCTTTAGCTAAGAATATTTGGTTTCACTACAATATCATCTCCGAAAACATCACTTCTATATCTGATTGGATATTCTCATGGGAAGCCAATGAGAACAGCTATTATACCATAGAGAATATCCATTTTGCGAATATATTATGGATTCTCTGGAAGGTTAGATGTGATCATTGCTTTCAGCACGAGATCAATGACATCAAAACGATAATCAGAATGATTGAAAATTACCCAAAACTCTTGAAAAAACAAAAGAAAAATAAACACAAAACTAACATCACTTGGCAACCGCCAGCACAAAAATTCATAAAGATTAACGTTGATGCATCTTTTATTGACCTAACATCCAATGTTGGAATTAGCTTAATTGCTCATAATGCAGAATCTAAATTCATAGCAGTTCAAGTAAAATCTACCAGAGCCAGAAATAGTGAAGAAGGAGAGGCGATGGCAATTTTACATGGTATTAAATGGGCAAAAGAGAACAACCACAAGAACATCATTATAGAAAGCGATAACATCAACATCATCAAACATCTCCACAACAAAAATCACTCGCCACACTGGCAATCCCTGATGCACATAAGGAAAATTCGAGACACTATACACGTCTTCGAAGAGGTGATATTCAAGTACACTAAGAGAGAATGCAACTCCAGTGCAGACAAATTAGCGAAATGGGCGAGAAAGAAAGAAGCTTCTAAAATATGGAGGAATGTACCTTTTATGTTAGTCAATAAGTATTGTAATAACTTTGTCATTTAATATATGAATATATAGTTCAACAAAAAAAAAAGTTATTAGCATATTCAATCATTTGATGTATCAAAGCAATGAATGTGATCATATTATTTTGATAAACAAATGGTATTTCTTTTTCAACCCCCACGTTATGAACAGTTTCTTTTTTCGCCCCTTGTTTTTCGTACATTCAAAATTGACCCGTTTTTATTAAGACGGTCAGTTAACTTTAACTATATCTTTTTGTTTCCATAATTATCCATATTCCTCTTCTTTTCCCTTTCATTTCCCCCAAATCTCATATTCTTCCTTACATTTTCAATTCCAATTTCATCCCAACGCCTACTGACTTTTTCTTCTCCTTCTTACTTTCCCTTAGTCCCATTTTCTTCCTTCCATTTCCAACCCAAGTCTCATTCTTAAAACGAAGCCCCAGAGAGAGAGAGAGAGTGAAAGTAAAGGGAGGAATTGTTCGGCTTCAATAAAGAAGAGTAGCATAAGTACCACTCATGAGTTTTGTTTGAGAGAGAAACATAGAAATAGACCTGTTTTGTTTGTGATATTTGAAAACCGGATCGAAGATGAAAATATAGTTAACTACTTCACTTCCTTCATTATAATAAGTTGTCTCAATTATAGATCTAGGTTCAAAGTGGACGAAAGTTGTTGTTGTTAATCCAAAACCAAGTCATGTTCCAATTCCTATAGCCATTGATGAGATGTCAACGAGGAAATCACGAGCATTAGTCACTTTTCAAAATGGTGATAGTTTTGATGAAGAAGCTTCTGGTAACGTCGTCAAGTATCTTGATAAAATTTATTCACAAGTTCGAGATATGATTGGAAAACCTTTTGATTATGTGAAATTTTTTGTTGATTCTTAATATTTACCATTAGGGGCGGAACCAGGAATTTAAGGCTGGGAGGGAAAACCTGTTACTTAAAGTTAGTAAAAGAAATGTAAAAAAGTTCTACAAAATCTATCTTCTACTTAAAGATTTATTTGCTACTTACCAAATTAACATCTAAAGTCATATTTAAGTAATTCTCAAAAATAAAATCAAGAAAGTAATACACGGTGAGAATGAAATGTAATTTTTTTTCCCATGATATATACTCTTTTACTAAAGTTTCAATTTAAGAGGAGATAAAATCCACCTTAAGATTAGATTATTAACGATATAACATCAACAAATGAGTGCCAGCAAGAAGATGAAGTAGCAGAAGTTAGAGCTACACAAACCCTCATTAAGGCTGATAAAAATTCTTAAGATGTTCATGAAATTGGTAGATGAAATTTAAAGCACAATTTTCTATTCAGTACTTCAATGGGTAGTAAAATTCATAAGATATGCTTCTTCCATGTCCTACAACAAAACCCATGAATAAAATTAGTTTTCTTGGTAAAAAACAAGATCTTCATCAAACTAACAAAACCAAAACCCCCAAAACAACTTCGAACTATGATTTCATGATTTGAAACAATGAAAATCACATTTTATGTAACATAAAGTTACCAAACTTAAGTTGGATTTTTTTGTGTTGAAGGAACTTAAGTTGGATTTTAATTACTGAAATATACATGAAGAAATCGATTTGTGTTATTAGATTGGGTTTCCTCCAGTTTCTTGCTCCGATTCTTCCTCTCGTTTCTTCTCCAAAGTCGGCCAATCTCCTCAAAAATCTCCCTAGAAAAAATATTGTGTATCGAAACTACAAAATTACCCCTAGGTAAGTGAGAAACTTATAAAATCCAGACCGGGCAGCTGCATCGCTTGGTCTCTTAGTAGTTCCGCCCTGTTTACCATTTAATTTAGCTGAAGATACTAAAGGAACTGTTGGAATTAGAACAATGATGGTGTTACTGTTTATTCTACTGAAGATGCAGTTATTAGTGCTCCACAAATATTTTGGTGAGACTGAACCTAAGGGTACCTATTGGAAAAAAATTGTATGAGACGATAAAAGAAGCCGGTCACAAATTGGGGCCTAAAAAAAACTGGGGGCTAAAAAATATAATCCGAAAAAAAATTGAACAGTGCAACTATTAAAATTACGGATTTAGTCGGTAAAATCTCAGTGAGGCTTTCTCATCAAGCCCTCCCGTCAATCATGTATTAATGCAAGATAACTCAAAGAGTTGTCAACAGTTGGTAGCCCAAGTGGTTCCAAGGTGTTGACATAAATTCCAGAAATCCCTGGAGGTCTCAGGTTTAAATCCCAGAGAAGGTGGAATCTTTGGTTATTTGATTTGAGATTATTAGGGTGTAAATAACGTAGTTGGGCTTTAGGCCATTGTCTTGAGGGCTATAGACCCGGTCTTGTTTCAGTTTGAGTGGGCAGTTATTGAGCGTATCACATCTTTGATGTATCAATGCCAAATGCAACGACATACGTAGATCGTAGTCGACTTCCAAAAAAAAAAACTCAAAGAGTTAATTCTTATATGGCCCCCTACTTTGTGACCAGCTTCCTTTATGACCCCTAAATTTCTGTAAATTCAAATATGGCCCCCTATTTTCATGGAAATGCCATAACTACCCCTTCCATTAATATATTTTCAAAATAAATTTAGTTAGAAAATATCTCTCTCCACCTCACTTCCACCTCACTTCCACCTCACATCCCTCTCTACCACACATGTCTCTCCACCTCACCTCTTTCTTCTCCGACGAAGGTCGCCGGCCGGCGACCTTCAACATATAAAATAAAAATATTTTTTTTTTCAAACTTTCCTCTTTCTCTCTCTCTCTTTTAAGAAAAAAAAAAATTCTCCCTTCTATCTCTCTAAGCATTCCGGCGAAGGTTCGCCGGAATATTTAAAGAGAGAAGGGAGATTTTCTTTTTCTAGAGAGAGAGAGAGAAAGAGAAGAGTTTAAAAAAAAAAAAATTTTTTTTTTATGTTAAAGGTCGCCGGCCGGCGACCTTCGTCAGAGAAGAAAGAGGTGAGGTTGAGAGAGAGATGAGGTGGAGAGACATGTGTGGTGGAGAGGAATGTGAAGTGGAGAGAGATATTTTCTAACTAATTTTATTTTAAAATTATATAAATAGGAGGGGTAGTTATGGCATTTTTATGAAAATAGGGGACCATATTTGAATTTACAGAAATTTAGGGGTCATAAAGGAAGCTGGTCACAAAATAGGGAGCCATAAGGAATTAACTCTAACTCAAAATCTTCAACCCTTCAAAAGCAAGAGGGATAGAATAAAAATGGAAAGGATAGGGTAGGCTTGTGATCAGACTCTTCTTGTGTGATTTAGGGTTTGTGATGGAGATTGCTCTCTTGGATTTCAATACCTCTCCCTACCACTACTTTCAAAATGTGGTCATAATAAGTAACCGTGGAAACAACATCCCTGTAAAATTTTAGAGATGAAGGATTTTTGGTTCTTTATTTTTCCCCAAGAGATATTCTTGATAGAGTTGTATCTTTTTCTTTGTCAGAAAAATATGCTAGTGTGTGACAAGAAGTAGCTTTCATTTTTGAGAATAAAGATAGTAGCACCAAACAACCGGTATCATTTAAATTCTCTCTCAAGCCAAATCGACAATTCGAGATATACTTCACAAAAATGTGACAAATTATTGACATATTTTATTCTAGTAAAATAAATTTTTTTTTGTTGAAACCTAGTAAAATGAACTGCATGTACAAACTTTCTATCCAGTGACCAAATCAAGTGGAGGTTATTCAACCAAACAAAAAAAATCAAGTGAAGGAAGTAAATTCTCATCAAAAAAAGAAAAAAAAAAAGTGGGGGAAGTAAGACAAAAAAAATAGTTAATGTGGTTCCACTATAACATTAGAAAAAGTACATTAATTCTTATATAATCTAAACTTCCTATAATTAAACCATGACAAAATTTGCTTCATTAACTTGTAATTGTTGCAATCAGATTTACACAAATGCTTTAGTAAAAGATTTTTTTTCGGGTAGAGCACGTGCATTTTTTAGTTTATCACGTGTGGGCTTAATGTTGATACCATGTTAAGTTTGTGGTCGGTCATCCAATTCAATACCAATTAACAACCAGAGGAGGGAATCTAGACATTATGTTCTTGATTAACATTATTCATCATTTTCCCACATCAAACTACTCTCACGCAAAAAAAAAATTCAAAGATACCCGTGTTCTAAGTTCCTCATTAGTTTCTCTCATCTTCTCTTCTTTGTTGTTATTATTTTCATCATCATTTTCATGTTCTCTTTCTAATCATCATGATTAACTCTTATTTCAAAATAATGTTTTTAAAAAGTAATTTACCTTTTTTACTTTTTATTATAATATAGTGGTTGCCCACAAACATATTTTATGGGTCCTTATGGGACATTAAGTGGCTACCAATAGGTATTTGCCCAATTCTCTATATGAGGTGCCTACACCAATGATAGTCTACCTTCCACCTCATCCATGGAAGCAAGAGGTGTTTGTTGTCATCCCAATTCTTTACGCCCAATACCTATACGTGGTGGACTTGGGTTACATGGAAGTGGTTATAAATACTATTCTTTCCCTCTTTTGTTTGATACTTGAAATTGGAATAGCTTTGATATATGTTAAGAAAAGATAATACATATCTCTTGGTACCCTCACTTTGTATTTTTATTTCATCTATCCTATATATATCACAATACGTTATCAACACGACGCTCTAACCAACTGAGGAGATTCCATTCAACTCAAACGACTATCAAAACTGCAGGTAATTCGTAAATTTTCAAGTTCAATATGTCGACTCTAACAAGTGTTGATTTTACAGCCCTTGATTTATCGGGGAAAAACTATATTACTTTGAATCTTGAAATCGAAGCCCATCTAGAGGCCAAACAACTAGAGAAGATAATTTGTGACGGAAATAATGAACCTCTTTACAGACGCTCAGCGGCCCTGATTGTGATCCGCCAACATTTGTGTGAAGAACTTAAGTCAGAATGTTTAAATAAAAAAGACCCGCTTGTATTATGGAAACGTTTAGAGAAAAGATACGATCATTTAAAAAGAGTTATTTTACCAAAGGTCCAAAATGACTGGATAAACCTGCGGTTGCAGGATTTTAAAACTGCTTCTGAATATAATTCTATATTAGTTAAGATAACTACAAAATTGAGACGTTGTGTATCCCGTTTCTGAAGAACAGATGTTAGAGAAAACATTTTCTACTTTTCATATATCTAACATGAATTTACAAGAGTAGTACAGAAATATGAATTTTAAATGTCATTCTGATTTAATTTCTTGCCTACTTGTTGCGGAACAAAATAAGGAAGTCATTATGAAAAATCAAGAGGCTCATCCAATGGGTTATTCAGGAGTATCTGAAACCTATGTGACATCTTATGGCGAGGTGGTCGTGGCAACGATCACAATAGAAATAATAGAGGTGGTGGCTACCACCCTAGAGGGCGTGGTCGTGGTAACGATCACCAAATAAATGCCAGAGATGGTGGCTACCATTCTGGAGGACGCGGACGCGAGAACAATCAAAATTTGAATAACGAAGATGGTGGCTACCACTCTGGTGGACGTTGTCGTGGTTACGACCGTGGTCGTTAAGGACATTACAATAACTCGAGTACTAGACCTCATCCATTTAGTCGACAAGACAAAGGAAAAAGGACATTAAATGAATCATCTGAAATGCAAACTAAGTCATGTTATAGATATGGCATGACAGGTCATTGGCAACGGACCTGTAAAACTGCAAAACATCTGGTAAATCTTTACCAAGCATAGTTAAAGAAATCAACGACTGGTACATAAAACCAGATGGAGATAGGTGGTTTCTCCTATAGCACTGAATTGGATGTGTCTTATTTTTTAGTTGATGAAGTAGAAATTCATCATACTGAATCACAAACCGAGTTATTTCCCGTTGATTACGGCAGTAATCTTGAAATTCCAAAAGATTGTGTCCCAGCAATCGAACGAGATATATACGATGGTAGCTTTGATCATCTATCTTCCGCTGAATTTGACAAACTACTTGATGAAGAATTTGACAAAGTTTTTGATCAAATTTGATGTTTCTCAAAATAGTGTTATATTTGTACATACTGGTGTTTCTTAAATAATTAATGTAATATTATCATGTTCATGTAATGTAAATATGTTATAATTATCTTATGTCTTATTTTTGTGTACATGTGTGGATTGCAGAAAGACAATATCGAAAGATGATCAGGATATATGTGTGGTTGATAGCGGAAATACTAACTCTACCTTTCGAAAGAATAAGTATTTTTAGACCTTGAGGTTATACAAGGCTAATGCGATAACAATCGCTGGTTCATCTAATCTCATTGAGGGCTCTGGTAGAGCTACTATAATATTACCGCATGGTACAAAAATAATCATTGATGACGCTTTATTTTCAACCAAGTCTTTGAAAAATTTATTAAGTTTTAAAGATGATGAGACATGAAAAGGTCCCATTTGAATCTCTTAAGTCGGGTTAGTTAGTCCATTTCGAGCAGTTACTCTGATGAATTACTTGTTTTTCTTTCTCAAGTATCTTGACAGGGTCCAGTGTGTAAAACAGACGAAATCGAGAGAAATTGATGTTAAGGGCATTTTGGTCATTTGGAGGTTATTGTAATCTGATAAATTTTGTCCAATCTTGATGCTTGGATGAAGGTAGAGTCCAAGATGAACCCAACGGCGAAAACGGGAGTCAAAACGGAGGTCGGACGAGAAAGTTATGCTAAGTCGAAGTTTGGGGTTAAAATCATTTGAGCAAGTCAGCTAAAGGACACGTGGCGTGCAAGTAGACGCAGATCTGATGGTGCAGATAAATTGTGGGATACTGAAGGTGTACTTTGGGATGCCCAGTGGACAACGATCCCGTGCACACGGGAGCAGTGTAGTACCGTATACCACAACACATTTGGGAGATCCAACGCTTGAGTATTATCCCGCGCATATGTCATCATCGTGGGACTACGTTGTAACTACTTTGACTCAGCCGCGTTACACACAATCATCTCTTTAGCCAACTTTCACGTAAGCAGTACTAGTGGCGCCAGATTTGGGGAGAATCTTCTTTGCCCTTATCTCTTCCTCACGTCCTTCCTTAATTTTCTATTCTTAGCACAGATAAATGGAGAAGGAAGATTAGAAGATAGAATATTTAGAAAGAAACCGAGAATTAGAAAGTCCTATAGAGAGAAATCTATATTAAGGATAGATTTTCTTCAAGAAACGAATCCTTCAATCACACATAATCTTGGTCATTTGGAGGTTATTGTAATCTTGTAAATTTTGTCCAATCTTGATGCTCGGATGGAAGTAGAGTCCAAGATGAACCCAACGGCGAGAACGGGAGTCAAAAGATATTCGTCAAAATGGTTACCACATTGAGACTAGAGAAGAAAATAATGAAGAATATTTATATGGTATTAATTGATGCATATACCAAATGGCCTCATGTTAATCTTTTATCTACTCGTAATAATGCATTTACACGGTTACTAGCTCAAATTATTAGACTACGTGCTCATTTTCCAGATTTTCCTATCAAAATGTTACATCTTGATGGGCAGGTTAATTTACATCAAAGGCTTTTGATGCTTATTGTCAGGCAGTTGGTATTGATGTTGAACATCCTGTAGCCTATGTCTATACCCAGAATGGTCTAGCAGTAGAATCATTCATAAAACATCTACAACTAATTGCAAGACCAATGTTAATGAAAACTAAGTTGCCTATTTCGGCATGGGATATGCAGTATTATATGTTGCAGCTTTGATCCAGCTTCGTCCCAGAGCGAATGGTTATTCGCCGTTACAACATGTTTTGGGTCATCAACCAAATATTACACATTTACGTGTTTTTGGATGTGCGGTGCATATCCCTATTTCACCTCCAAAACATACAAAATTTGGACCCCGGCGGCGGCTGGGTATATATGTTGGTTTTGACTCGCCATCTATTATAAGATATCTAGAACCTATGACAGGTGATACTTTTACCGCACGGTTTGTGGATTGTCATTTTGATGAGATAATATTTCTACCATTAGGGGGAGAAAATCTGTCTACATCAGATAGTAAACAAAATGATTTATGTTGGCATACCCAAAGTTTGTCTCATCTAGATCCTTGCACTAGTCAATCAGAACTAGATGTAGAGAGGATAATACATTTGCAAGGCATTGCAGATAAACTACCACATGCATTAATGATACATCAAGGGTAACAGAATCATATATATACCTGCTGATAATGCTCGTGCACGAATTAATATTCTTGAAGGATCAAGAGAAATTACTATAGCAAACGAGTCATATAAGGCACGTAAGAAACGTGGACGACCAATTGGTTATAAAGATACTATCCCTAGAAAGAGGAAGAACCGATTACAAAATAATAGTTCTCTACAAGAGATTATTATTGATACACCTACACTTTCTAAACAAATACCCCTTGAAGATCGCAGAACCCTTGATGAGGCAGAAATACCTAACAATGAGGAAATCTATATAAATTATGAATGTTCGAAAGAAGTGTGGGACCGAAATGAAACAGTTCTCGATGAGGTATTCACTTTTACGGTGGCAACCTCAGTTATAAAAGAGAATGATGATTATGAACCACGCTCTATTGAGGAATGTCGACAAAGATCTGATTGGTCGAAATGGAAAGACGCAATTTAGACAGAAGTAGATTCACTCAATAAGCGTAGTGTTTTTAGACCAGTGGCCCTCACACCTAAGGATGTAAATCCAGTTGGGTTCGCTACAAAGCACGACATGTAGCATATGGTTTTATACAAAACCCTGGGATAGATTATGAGGAACATATTCTCCTGTTATGGATGCCATTACATTTAGATATTTAATCAGTCTGGCAGCTCAAGAAGAACTCGATATGCATCTACTAGATGTTGTTACTGCGTATCTATAAGGTAATCTAGATACTGATATTTATATGAAGGTCCCTGAAGGATTCAAATTACCTGAGGGAAAACCATGTATCATGTATTCACTAAAACTTAATAGAACTTTATATGGTTTAAAGCAATCAGGGCGAATGTGGTACAATCGCCTCAGTGAATACTTGATCAAAGAAGGATATGTAAATGATCTTATTTGTCCATGTGTGTTCATTAAAAAAATTCATATAATGGATTTGTTGTCATTGCAATATACGTCGATGATATAAATCTAATCGGGACAGTTGAAGATGTCATAAAAGCTGTAGAATATTTAAAGAAAGAATTTGAGATGAAAGATCTTAGAAAAACAAAATTCTGCATTGGCTTACAAATTAAGAGAAGTACAAATGGCATTCTTGTCCATCAAAATTTATATACTGAAAATGTTTTGAAAAGATTTTCCAGGGACAATGCATACCCTCTCAGTACACCAATGGTTGTCTGATCTTTAAATACCGTAAAAGATCCTTATCATCCTAAAGAAGATAATGAAGCATTACTTGGTCCTGAAGTACCATATTTAAGTGGAATCTGTACTTTATTATATTTGGCTCAATGTATTAAACCTGACATTTCTTTTGCAGTAAATTTATTAGCTACCTTCAGTTCGGCACCAACAAAGCGACATTACATGGGAGTAAAGCATATTCTTCGATATCTTCGATGAACTACTGACACGGGGTTATTTTATTCGAAAAATTCATCCAATTGTTCACAAATAATAGGATACTCCGATGCAGGTTATCTCTCTGACCCACATAAAGGAGTTTCACAAACAGGTTATGTGTTTACTAGTGGTGGTACAACTTTCTCATGGCGATCAAGTAAGCTTAGTATACTTGCTACATCTTCTAACCACTCAGAGATTATAGCTCTTCATGAAGCTACCAGAGAATGTGTACGGCTCAGGTCTATTATAAATCATATTAGAATTTCATGTGAACTCCCTGAAATTACCAAGTCACCTACCACTATTAATGAAGACAACGCGGCATACATTGCTCAAATCAAAGAAAGGTGACAGAACGAAACACATTTTGCCAAAGTTATTTTTCTCACACCATCTATAGAAAAATGGTGAAATTGATATTGAAAAGATACAATCATGTGAGAATTATGCTGACTTGTTTACCAATTCTTTGCCTACTACAACGTTCAAAAAACTAATGGTAGGTATCGGAATGCGAAGCTTGAATAATTCAATGGTGTAAAAGTACACCGATCCACGGTATGATATTCATCAGGGGGAGAATATTATCATGTGAAGATTTCCACATCACTAGTACTGGATATCTACGCTCTGTACTCTTTTTCTTTCGTCAAATTTTTGTCCCAATGGGTTTTTCCTGGCAAGGTTTTAACGAGGCAGCAGGTTACGTATCCAGCGTCATTCAAGATTTTATTGAGACAGTTATTTTGCGTTGTGGTCATCCAAGGGGG
>BEHA01050461.1:165503-190182 GCA_002897215.1 Eschscholzia californica subsp. californica | reverse complement strand
CCCGGACTTCGACACCTCGCTCACTTATTTGTCTCCCGACTTTTGTTGCTTCCCGACTCTTGTTCCTTCGACTCTTCTCTCGAATATCTCTCGCCCGTTCACATTGATAATTTAGTTTGTTTTACTTGCCTTCTTCTTTGTTTCTTATTTCATTATAAAGCCCCCCATTTGTCTTTGTTTCCTTTTTAGTCTAAGTTAGCATTTGATTTCTAGACCGGGGGATAAGACCCTTCGACATCCAAACTACCTTCCTATCCTTGGATCGATCTCGGCTTTGCCGGATTACTACTTGATACCAAAAAAAAAAAAAAAAACTGTAAATTTCTTCTTTTCGACTCCTCCTCCTTGTTTGCGCCTTCTCTTTCGCTACTTAATGCCCTAAACACCAAAAATAGAGAAGCAAGTCAAAGTGGCCAAAAATCAAAACTTACCAAAAATAAAAACTTTCCAAGATTAGAACAAATTTAAAACATAGTCCCCGGCAGCGGCGCCAAAAACTTGATGTGCCTAAAAGGTTACCCTAAAAGGTCACCACCCGCAAGTATACGGGTGTCAAGTAGTATCTCGATAAGACCGAGGTCAATCCACGGGACTAAGTGAAACCTATTCTAAAACTCAGAACTAGTACGATTTTTCCAAATGGTTTGAGATATGATTTTTCAAAATGATTAAAATAAACAAAAATAAATAAGTACTAAAGTTACAAGAAAACCAATTGGGGGAAAGACAAGGATTTTAGAATCCATCCATGGAACAATGATAGGCCTAAAATAGGTCTATTCCCCAAGTGTAGGGGTCAAGTTATAGTATTTATAATAAGATCGAGTATCGTTCCAAAGGACAAGCTATTTTACCTAAATCTCGAATTAAAACCCCCTTTCAAATTTTTGATTTGATTTGGAAACTACTATAAAAAAGAAAACAATACTAATAGACTAATAAGGATGAAATCAAGGAAGAAGAAGAATCTAGGGTTTTCGATTTCACCACATAAATGGACTACTTAAAACAAGCAATCAATCAACAAATCACTCTTTTTCTATATAACTCAAAACCTAGATTAATGAACTAATTAGGTTTCGGATGATATTCTTTAACAACACGATTCAAAATCAATAATGTTTGATTGACTATCATATAAAACCAAATTTCTAGATTATCATTCATTATCTAAAAGCATATCTCATCTAATAACTCAATACAAGCATGAAATATCTAATTATAATACATGAATGATAAAAAGATCATAGAATCAACATGAAATGACAATCAATAGGCATTGAAGCTCAATATAAGGATTCATTGATTAATAACATATCTTAAAATTAGCCCAAATATGGGTTTCCTCTACACCCTATATACAAATTTAGCTACTCATGAAATCTAAAGTAATATTCATTGAATTTATAAAGTAAATGGAATTACAAAAGATTAATGGAAAGAAATCATCAAGAATGCTCAAAATTCATATTCCCATGTATCTCCATTTTGATGTCCAATATTAGCTCCAAATGTCTCAAGAATATTACCCAAAACTCCAAATAATAGCTTATTAGAAGATAAAAGAAGAGAAATTTAGAAGAGAGTTAGAAGAAGAAGAGATTTTAGAGAAGAAGGTATGGAGAAATTAGAAGGTTAGAAGAAGAAATTAGAAGTAGAAAGAAAATGTAGAGAAGAGATGAAGGTGGTAGAGAAGTAGAAGAAAAGAATGGGGGTCTAGGGTTTTTAGTTTAGAAGAGGGGAGAGAGAGGCTAAGAGGGGATTGAGAGGGTTTGCAAGTCTAACTTTTAATGGAGGAGCAAGAGATTTATTTATAGAGTTGGGTTAGGGTTTTGGTTGGGTCAAATGGTAAAAGGTGTGAAAATGAGGGCTAGTTTTGGAAGTCTAGGGTCTTAATTGAGAAAACCCTAAATTACACAAGTATTGGTCGGCGGCGGGTTTGTGGAATTCATGGGAGTAGGAGACAAGTGTCGGCTAGAGAAAGGGTTAAGAAATCTGGCCGTTAGGGTCTGTGTTCACGCGGCTACAGTGCTCCGCGGCTAGGCAATTGACGTGCGGCAGCAGCTGGTACCCGTCGGATGAATCAGAACCCCGGATCTAGACGGACAAGAGAGATACACGTAGCCGGGAGCACGCTTTTAAGTTGTTTCGGGTGCATGGAATAAACAATAAAAGGGACGGATGCACAGGAGCCGTTAGATCTTGAAAACGCGGAGGGTAACGACCATGATTAAAAGGTGGGATTGGGGCTACCGGGTTAAGTTGCGACGCGCTACACTGGATCAATCTCTTTGGGCCATTTCGCTGCTTTACGCTAACACGGGAATCGCATATACCTGCCTCCGCCCATCGACACGTGTCCCGCCTGGTCCCGCATGCCTGAATTTGCACCGAATGTGTCCCACCTGGTCAACAGAATTTGACCCATCTTTGACTTTGCATATTTCACTCATCCGGACTCCGATTTGACTTCTGTTTACTCCTACGGACTCGTCTCGACCTCTACTTTTCACCCATGTACTTGCATTGGCCAAAATTACCAGAATACCCTTGTGTCCAAAAGACAAAATGCCTTTCAAGTAACTTCCTCTCGTTTTTAATCGCTTTTCACACATAACTCTACGAAAGACACCTAATCAAGAAAACCAACCATTTTATTATAATAAAGACTCGAAACCGACTAACTTGGCTAAATTAAACGACTCCGATGGGACATTTTCATGACCCATCAAACATCCCCAAACTTAGATTTTGCTAGTCCTCGAGCAAAACAAAATAAAAGGAAAACCTAACTCACTTTCGGAGGCATCCCGGTTGCATTTAGCGTATGCAACAAGCCGTTAAACCCCTAGGTTGCCCTAGTGGACGAGTGTGGTCTCGTGAGGGTTTCTAGAGAATGTATCCACAAAATTCAAAAACATTTCAAAAATACAATAGGGTTCAAAAACACTCAAAGTCAACTAAGACAGACCAAAAATGTTTATCTCCTAGAAAATTTTAGCAAGCTAATAGGAATCAGTCAAAGTTAACAACACTATACAGACGTTAAAATTCTCTTCACTAGTAATCTAGACTCAAAGTGTACGTGACTAGCCACAATGAGAATCACTTCAGTTCCAAACAAACAGAACCTTGATCCCTATCTTAATATATTTCGCCTCGACTTTGGCCTCACAGACATACGCTCTAAAAGATGAATCACTCAGAAATGGTTCGCTCGTATGTGTGAGTGTGATCACGACTATAGACTCAACACATAAAAAGGGGTGAGGACAATATTTTAGAACGAATGATCTACGAAAAGAAATATAACCACTAAATGGAATGGGGAAGCTCACTTACCCTTCTCACCCAATCTACCCTCTAATAATGCTTCCTAAAGGTCAACGGATACAAGTGATGAGATGGATGGTGACGAGATCCCGAGAATGTCGACGGCTTCAATGTTAGAGAACTTCAAGCAACTTCCATACTTAGCTTTTTGTTTCGAACACTTATTTTACACAACAAACTAAAGATCACATGAACTTTTTTACACAAACTTTCTTTTTCAAAGACGTTTCTCTTTTTTTTTTTTTTTGCAAACAACTACAAACAATACAAATACCAACACTAGTATTCTCAACAATCAACTTTTCCATTTTGTCATACTTTGCTTTCACATTCTTCTTCTTTTTTTTACTTTTCATGCCTTCATTCTCGGGAGTCATATGATGAGTGGATGGTGGAGTATCCGTCTTCCTAAGTTGACACTATTATCGGGTTTCATGGACTACAAGAGTAAGGTTTATTCGTTATCCTGATGTCACTCCTAGTGGTTATGGAAGTTGAGCACACGAGATCAAATGAGCTCTTTTTACAAAGTTGCGAGGTTGAGTAGATCTTCACTCTACTCAGAGTCAGCGCAGAAGAGTACAGTCAAAGGTAATAGAAAGGCTCAGAAATCTCACAAGGGTTAAGTCTCCGCTAATGATTAATCTAGTTCTCTCAGAACCATCTACCCTTCACTTCCATAATACTCACATGGCTAGCACACAGACGACCTCAAGACTCGAAATTCATGAAGAAACCTTCAACAACCGGATAGTACGATCAAATCGACTCTATAACTATTAACAAGCCAAAAACAACCATTAGACTCACATTTTCGGTCCAAAATTGAAAAATTTTGAACCCTCTCGAATTTTCGAAATGAAGGACTTAGCAAAAAGTTCTTCCCTATCCCCAAACTTAAATCGAACATTGTCCTCAATGTTCTGAAGACTATGCCAAAAATAAAAAGATGAGAGGAAAGATATTACCATACTCCACTGTCCTATATCAGAAGCATGGGTTGCCTCGCAAGAAGCGCTAAGTTTATCGTCTTCAGCCAGACGATGATGAAAGAAAAAGGAAAGAAAAGTTACTGTAAACCTACTGGATTAAGGGTTGATGACTCCCCATACAATAGTAATCGGAAGATTTGAGGGTCAACCCAAAAGATGAAGTATCCAGGAAGGTTCAGTCTCACGTCCATGGAATGATATGGCAGTTTAAGTGAGACTTCCAATGTGAATGATTTATCCCCAAACTTAGATGAAGCAACAATCATTAAGTTTGGCGATAAACTAAAGTTGAAAGACATTGGATAAAATGGATCCTCATAAACATGACAAATTGATTGAGAGACTGTGGAAGTATACACAAGTGATTGACACGAGGTTACTTGGACTTCCGAGGGATATGGTGCATGACTATTTAAGAGGTTTGACTCACCTAGATCAACACTCAAACCCGGAGGTTCTAAAATAGACTCATTGGCTTGTTGTATTGAAATTACCTCCAAGTTGGGTCTAATCTCCTTCGGTAAAGACTCAGACAAACTATCTTTCATTATGATCTCATTAGTGTTTAGAACTTCACCTAAGTCGAGTGAGTCATCACTCTCTTTGGACATTTCAACTAGCCAAAGTTCATCAGCTTCATCTTTAATAAGACATATAGTTTGATCCAAAAGATTATCATTAAGATGAGTAGAAGGTTTAGACTCGGGAGACAAAACAGACTCAGCTTTTGGTTTCTCTGAAGGTGGTTCAAGAGTTTCCTCAGCAATGGACTCATATGATGATAGCGGCGACTCTATGGTTGGCAAAATACTATGGTCAGAAACTAAACATGGAGTAGGATCAAACAAAGTATTCACCTCATTTATACTACCATCCTCATCATCATAAGACTCATGATATTGTGTATTGCACTCCATATTATCAAAGGACTCATCATCTATGATGTTGGGTTTTTTATTGAGGGACAATTCTAAATTTTCACAATTTTTTTCACTTAGAGCTAATCTTTCAGCTCGTAGCTCCCGACCTTCCTGCTCAAGCTCTATATTAGTCCTGACAAGAAGACTATAAAGTTTGTCTAATGAAGATGATGAAGAGTCATTAGTTTGAATGTTATCCCATTGAGGTGGTTGGGACATGTTTGGATCATAAAACTCTTCATTATATTGACTGTAGGATGAACTATTGACATGTGCATAGTGTGACTCATAACCTCCTTGAGGTTGACAATACTCCCTATAATTATCACCATAGACATTATCCCTCGGATTTTCAAAATAATTTTGATAGTTATAACGTTGATAATTATTGGTATTTTGTAACTGAGGGACACAACCTTGTTGAGGTTGATGATGATTCCAATAGTTATCGACGTTATGACCATCATTACGGGACTGGTCAAAATTATCTAGAGTAGCGTTAGTCGCCTCAAGTCTAGACATGCTCCGTAAAAGTATCTCTTGTGTTCTTAACAATGATTGTTCCTTCCGTCTCTCTTCCAATTCGTCCTCATAGAAGAATCCTTCCATTTTTTGGCTTTTTTTTTTTAAAAGAGTAACGAAACTACGAAGATCCTAAGAAAAACACACACACAAGCAAACTGACTCAACCAAGCAACCTAGACACAATCTAAACGACTGGGTAGTCTTTTTCACCTAAAAATCGGTCTAGACAGCTTCTATTTCTTTCCAAAGCTTGAACTATGAGTCTTATAAGGAGTTACTCCGTCACTGTACAACGATCAAGAATTGTGCGCTTGGATCGTTCCCTCTTCCTGGGAAAACTCCAAATACTAATCAAGTTCGAGATTTGTCAAGAAGGTCCTATAAGCTCGTTACCCTTGGCCAATGTCTAAATCGATTTTTAATTTTAAGTGAGGCTTGGGATCGCGCAATGTTGTTACCTAGATGGGCAAGAGACCGGTGATGAAATCCGACTCCTATCTTGTAATGGGTTAATGCCCTTACTAATATGATAATTAAACTAATCGACAATCAATTAGGCAAGCAAAAACATCACAAGTACCCACTTACAGGAGATTCGTGGGTGGTCTAGAAGTTATCTCCCGTTCAAGACGGGCGACGACCTTTGTAGACGACCCGGGCCACTCTTCCCGCAAGTGTGCGAACCCGAGGCTTCTTAGTTTCGGTTACAAAATTAAATGCCCTCCAATTTAGGGTCAAAACAATAAAGGCCTTATTACAAAACAACAAAAATAAAGAAATAAAAAAAAAGTTATAACACTCTCTCACCAAAATAAAAATAAAGTACTAAAATAACTAAAAAGGTCTTCTTTGATGTCCTCCTTCTTGATGTTCCCTCCCTTTAGCTCCTTTGTAAATCTACACAAGGAAAGGAAAAGCAAGTCAAAGTAATAAAAATAGACAAAAATAAAAATAAAAACCAATTCAAGATTGAAAATAAAATTAAACTTATCCCCGGCAGCGGCGCCAAAAACTTGATAGGCCTAAAATAGGTCTATTCCCCAAGTGTAGGGGTCAAGTTATAGTATTTATAATAAGATCGAGTATCGTTCCAAAGGACAAGCTATTTTACCTAAATCTCGAATTAAAACCCCCTTTCAAATTTTTGATTTGATTTGGAAACTACTATAAAAAAAACAATACTAATAGACTAATAAGGATGAAATCAAGGAAGAAGAAGAATCTAGGGTTTTCGATTTCACCACATAAATGGACTACTTAAAACAAGCAACCAATCAACAAATCACTCTTTTTCTATATAACTCAAAACCTAGATTAATGAACTAATTAGGTTTCGGATGATATTCTTTAACAACACGATTCAAAATCAATAATGTTTGATTGACTATCATATAAAACCAAATTTCTAGATTATCATTCATTATCTAACAGGCATATCTCATCTAATAACTCAATAAAAGCATGAAATATCTAATTATAATACATGAATGATAAAAAGATCATAGAATCAACATGAAATGACAATCAATAGGCATTGAAGCTCAATATAAGGATTCATTGATTAATAACATATCTTAAAATTAGCCCAAATATGGGTTTCCTCTACACCCTAGATACAAATTTAGCTACTCATGAAATCTAAAGTAATATTCATTGAATTTATAAAGTAAATGAAATTACAAAAGATTAATGGAAAGAAATCACCAAGATTGCTCAAAATCCATATTCCCATGTATCTCCATTTTGATGTCCAATATTAGCTCCAAATGTCTCAAGAATATTACCCAAAACTCCAAATAATAGCTTATTAGAAGATAAAAGAAGAGAAATTTAGAAGAGAGTTAGAAGAAGAAGAGATTTTAGAGAAGAAGGTATGGAGAAATTAGAAGGTTAGAAGAAGAAATTAGAAGTAGAAAGAAAATGTAGAGAAGAGATGAAGGTGGTAGAGAAAGTAGAAGAAAAGAATGGGGGTCTAGGGTTTTTAGTTTAGAAGAGGGGAGAGAGATGCTAAGAGGGGATTGAGAGGGTTTGCAAGTCTAACTTTTAATGGAGGAGCAAGAGATTTATTTATAGAGTTGGGTCAGGGTTTTGGTTGGGTCAAATGGTAAAAGGTGTGAAAATGAGGGCTAGTTTTGGAAGTCTAGGGTCTTAATTGAGAAAACCCTAAATTACACAAGTATTGGTCGGCGGCGGGTTTGTGGAATTCCTGGGAGTAGGAGACAAGTTTCGGCTAGAGAAAGGGTTAAGAAATCTGGCCGTTAGGGTCTGTGTTCACGCGGCTACAGTGCTCCGCGGCTAGGCAATTGACGTGCGGCAGCAGCTGGTACCCGTCGGATGAATCAGAACCCCGGATCTAGACGGACAAGAGAGATACACGTAGCCGGGAGCACGCTTTTAAGTTGTTTCGGGTGCATGGAATAAACAATAAAAGGGACGGATGCACAGGAGCCGTTAGATCTTGAAAACGCGGAGGGTAACGACCATGATTAAATGGTGGGATTGGGGCTACCGGGTTAAGTTGCGACGCGCTACACTGGATCAATCTCTTTGGTCCATTTCGCTGCTTTACGCTAACACGGGAATCGCATATACCTGCCTCCGCCCATCGACACGTGTCCCGCCTGGTCCCGCATGCCCGAATTTGCATCGAATGTGTCCCACCTGGTCAACAGAATTTGACCCATCTTTGACTTTGAATATTTCACTCATCCGGACTCCGATTTGACTTCTGTTTTCTCCTATGGACTCGTCTCGACCTCTACTTTTCACCCATGTACTTGCATTGGCCAAAATTACCAGAATACCCTTGTGTCTAAAAGACCAAAATGCCTTTCAAGTAACTTCCTCTCGTTTTTCAATCGCTTTTCACACATATCTCTCTCTTTTTCTCACTCTCTACAAATACTCTCCCTGTTTCTCTTTTGAAATTCTGCTTGTTTGAGGACTTGAAGTATACAAGAAGAAGAAGAAGAAGAAGACAGTAGCAATAACTCTCTCTCTCTCTCTCTACATTCTCTTTTCTCTCTCACAAAGAAAAGATAAAATGATAAAAAGTTGACGATGCCCTGTTTCCTTCTCTCTCACTCTACCCTGTTTTCTCCCAACCAAGAAGATGAAGATGCAAACTTTTGTTCAACAACCTCCCTGGCCGAGCTACTCTCTCTCTCTCCCTCTCTCTCTCTCTCTCTGATCTTTCTATTCTAGTTGAGCTCAGGAGACAGGGCCGGCCCTGAGCCCAAAGCAGGCAAAGCCTCGCTTTGGGCCTCACTAATTTGGGGGCCTCTAAACTAGAAAAGCTTCAACTGTTTATCTCTTCTTATAACAGATTTTAAGGGCCCCCACACATATTAAAACAATAGATTGGGGCCACACTTTTTGGCCCATTTCCATTGCTTATTGTGTGGACCCAACAACATAATATGTTTAAGTAATAAACTCTCCTATTTGGCCCAATTTTTATTCTCTCTTCCCTTATCCTTTCTTCCAACTTGGAATTTCCAAATGACCAAACCCTGAAACCTCTCAAGATTGTTCAAACCTCCTCCAAATCTTCTCTTCATTATTCTTCCAGTGCCATCAACAAACTGCCAACCGAAGTGCCAAATCATCCCACAACAAAAGCATCTAATTCACTAACTTTTGCAATTTCTCTCTCTAATGGTATATTGGTATGCAACTACTTAATTTTTTTTTTAAGTGTTGCTTTTAAGCTATTTTATTTACGTATGTAATTGTTGTTGTTGTTATAAAAAAGACTAGGTGAATACCGCACAATACGAACTCGGTAAATCTCTTTTGGTTAATATCATTTTTTTAAATAGGTTAATATCATTATAAGTATAAAAAGAGTTGGTGAAAGATAAAATCTATGTTGTTGGGTTCACTAGATAGGCTGGTTTTTTTGTTTTTCGGTTGTTTTCTAATTTACCTTGTGTTTTTTGGTTCTTAGTATTCTTTTTTTAAAGGGCCATGCCCTATAGTCCGTTGACGATTCAAATAAAAAAGAAAAGAAAAAGAAAATAGATCAAATTCTCCTTTTTGTTATCCTGTAAGAAACTGTTTGACGTGTTGTACTATAATCTGTAGGATTATTATCATTGTTATTATTAATTTGATATCATTTGGAATATTAATATACATAGAAAGAAAATAAGAATTTGGCTCAAAAGCATAGGCACAACACTTAGAATGAAAACTTGTTTAACATAACATAATAGGCTTGGGACTTGTCACACTTCAAACTATGTATCCCTTGACATATTTAAGCATAGGTCATTCGCAACCAATAGTTGCAAATCTAGTAATGACTTTAAAACCTTGTAAATCGAGTTTTTAACTGGAATCTACCTTCCTTCTTTCTGAGAAAATTTTTACTATGAGAATGGGTGAATCGACTTGATCTACTCAGTTTGACACAAGTACAAAAATGCAATTAGTTAACCGTTAGATACATTATAAGATTTATTAGGACTCTGAAATGGTAATCAGAGTATCGTCACATGAAATCAACAATAGATAATCTTCATTGCAGCCGAAAAAATCTTGTAAATATACGTTCATGTAAAAATCATGAAAAACGTAAAGGGGCCACATTTTGATAACTCGCTTCGGGCCTCCAAAATGTCAGGACCGGCCCTGTCAGGAGAGGATGAAGAATAATTCCCCCTAACCAATCAAGTTCAGCTCCCTGTTTTACTAAAAGAGAAGATAACTGTTCTGTTCTCCCAATCCTTCTTTTATATCAGAAGAGAACCAAACTAATAGCAGCTCAATCCAATCCCTGTAATCTTGCATAATCTCAGAGTTTCCAGCTTTCTTTAAAATCTTCAATCCCTCTGAATATCTCTTTCTCTATAAGAGATTTCTTGATTTCTCTCTATAAAAATATTCTTCACTGTTTAGAAGATAAATCTCCTAACCTTCTCTGTAGAAGTTAGATCTTGCTCCAGCCAATGCTTTATTTCTCAAATATATCTCGATCCAATCTCATCTTCTCTCTCTCTCAAATATTCTTCTTTAGTAATTGCCAACAGTAGAGAGAAGAAAGGAAGGAAATAAAACTCAAAAAGGGAACTCCAAAAATCATCTCCTCCCTCTCTCTGTAAAATCTTCTATAACCCGATCTCTCTTTGATAAGAAAGAGATAAAATTAGAATTCTCTCTCTCTCTCTAGAATATCTATCTTCAATCACTATTATCTTCAATCAACTCCCATGATACAGCAAAGATAAGATCAAGCCTCTCTCTCTCTAGAAAATATTGGAGAACTCAACTTCTACAGTCACATAAAATCTCCCAATCTTCATTAGCTCCTTGATTTATCTCTTCTCATCGAATTTCTCTTTGTTTCTATGATATATTCAGAATTAGATGAAGAATCTCCTCTTTCCATCTCTAAAAATCTCAGAGGGTGTTTGATTTTCGCACTTATTAAGTGAAAATCACTTAATAAGTGCTGGCCGGTAATTTTAGGCTGTTTGATTTTTCACTTAATAAGTGAATATCACTTGTAAGTGGGGTCAAAGTAAGTGCAAAAAAGTAAGCTCCAACTTGGAGCTTATTTTTTTGCACTTACTTTCTAAGTGCTAAAAAAGACATTCTTATCCTTCTCCGGATATAATAATTACCAATATAATTATAACTAAAGAGAAAATCTTAAACAATTGATAAGTAAAAAATCTTTTTATGACTTTAGCGATGACTCTTTTCCTTCTTCACTCATCCTTCACCTAAGCTTTTCTTCTAATTTTTTCGCATCTCTTCCTTCATTAATCACGGAACCACCCAAACTCCATAACGCAACGTAAGTTTTTTCTCGTTCATAATTCTTAATTATTTGAGGTTAATATTTTTCAACACAAAGTATTTATAAATCGTAATTATCTTGTATCCAAACTCGCGAGCATAATGAATTAGCATGAAATGCTATAATGTAACTACTTTAAGGTCAAAATAGACAATTTCTCATTTTTATGACATTTAAAATTAACATAAAAACAAAAATCAAACACTTAGAAATGATGGAAAACAAACGCCATAGCACTTACAAGTGATATCACTTACTAAGTGATAATCACTTAGTAAGTGCTAGCACTTACAAGTGCTAAAAAATCAAACACCCTCTCACTCCTTACTTTTTCCCTAATGTATCATTCATTCCAGATGGTAGAGCCGAGAGAAGTAGAGAAAGAATGGGATTTCCCATTAATTTGGGAAATCCCCCAAATCAATTAAAGTGGGGTGGCAATTGGGTGGTGCTTGCAGGAATCATGAAGAAGATGATTTGGTGTATCAAGCAGCACTATAAGACGTTGTAAAGCAAGTCCAGATGAAGCCATGTGACCCAAAAGAATTGCAACACGTGTCTTTCTTTGCCTTTGACCTATTGACTTTGACCGAATCTTTGACATGGTCTATTTTACTCACCGAGACTCCTATTTGACTTCCGCTTTCGCCGTTGGGTTCGTCTTGGGCTCTGCTTTCATCCGAGAACCATGGTCTATTTCGTTTGTCGCCTACATAAATCCATTTACGGCCTCAAACAAGTATCGCCATAGTGGTTTTCTAAATTCTCCTCTGTCCTAATCTTGAAAGGATTTATTCAATCCCTTTCTGATTATTCACTTTTTTCTTATTCCAAGGAATCAATTTCAGTTTTCGTACTTGTATACGTAGACGATATAATTATCACTGGAAATGACAACTTTGTCATTTTCAAGCTTAAAAAATTCCTTGATCAAACCTTTTCCCTCAAGGACTTGGGGCATCTCCAATACTTTCTTAGTATTGAAGTCTCCCGTTCTCCTCAAGGCATATTTCTTGGCCAATGAAAATACATCCTTGACATCCTCAAGGACTCCGGAATGACTGCCTCATGGGTTTCCCCTTTTCCGATGGTACAAAAATCCCGCCTCAGCATTACTGATGGTGACCCACTTCCAGATCCAACTGTCTTTCGGCGCCTCATTGGTCGTCTCTTTTATCTACCGTTACTCGACCCAATATTTCATTCGCGGTCAATACTCTGAGTCAGTTTATTCAGTCTCCTGTGTCTTCTCACCTTGACGCAGCTCATCCGGTATTACGATACCTCAAAGGCTCTATTAGCATGGGTATATTCCTCTCAACTTCTAGTTCCCTCTTATTATAACGGGTTATAGCGGTTCTTAATGGGCAGGTTGTCCCAACTCCAAACACTCTACCACTGGATATTTCACTCTCATTGGTTCAGTCGCAATTCATGGAAATCCAATAAGCAACCAACTGTTGCTAGATCTTCTGTTGAAGCCGAATATCGGGCTTTAGCTACTCTCACTTGTGATATGCAATGGCTAAAGTATCTCCTCCATGATTTTGACATTGACCATTGCTCTCCGATGCCAGTTCATTGTGATAATCGTGCTGCTCTTCATATTGCAGACAATCATGTTTTTCATGAACATACCAAACACATCGAGTTAGATTGTCACTTAGTACGTGAGAAGATTCATTCTCGTCTCGTTGCTCCTCGATACACACCAACTTCGGAACAACTTGCTGACATCTTCACAAAACCCCTTGGTGGAGATTTGTTTCAGAAGATACTTGGAAAGTTAGGGGTAAAATCACTTCCCCCTCCAACTTGAGGGGGAGTATTAGAGAACAGGGTCTTAGCCCACGACGGCCACAACTTGGCCGACGGCTACAAATTACGGTTTAAGTTTCATGGATATCAAGTTTAGGTATCTTGTGAATCAAGTTAAATATTGTTACTAGAATTTAGTCTTTCCTTATTTTGTAAGTTGCTATAATGGCCATCTAAAATCCATTATATATATGATATAAACTTGTATAATAAATCATAACAAAGTATTACAACTATTTATTCTTCTTCTTCCTGTGTTTTGTTATCAATTATTTAACTCAAGACTATTCAATTATAGAGATTTCACACCTATGATGGCTTTACAAGATTTTTTAAATTCTTAACCAAGTAATTTCACCTTGTTTCATATCCTTAAATTACCAAGGTCCCTAAATTCAACAAAATAATATCACTAGGTATCCATCATAAATCATAAACCAATACATATTTTTACAAGGAAAGAGTTGTACTATTTCCAGTGGCATTGTATAGAAAAACGGAGTCAGGTGCAAAATTTTGTTCGCGGCCCCTCGATACTATAAGACGAATTGATACTTTTTTAATAAAAGCTGAACTAATACTTAGATTATACTTTTAGGTGTAGAATGTCCGTACTAGAATTAATTATCATACTTTTAATGGTGATGATGGATTTGTTTAGTCTTACTATTATAAAAGATCGCCTAAACAGTAAAACTACCAATAAATCCCAGCCAAAATTGCCTTTCTGATTCCCCCTAAAAACACCCTATTTTAAGTCCCCCTAAAATCAAAAATCAAAACAACCCAAATATACCACCCAACAAATCCAACCAAAATCGCCTCCCCTTTCTTTCCCTAAAATCACGTGAAGAAAACCTCCAAAAATCGCCAGCTTCAAAACCACACTCTCTGCCTCCCGTCTTGTTGTTCCAAAAATCGACCAAACCAAATCCTCTCTAATACTCTCTAATGCTGATGAAGTTTTCCTTCCTTTAAGATCTTAAAGGCTCTGATACCATGTAGAAATAAATACCAATATTCAAAGAGAAGAAGAAGAAGAGAGAAACACTCTAATGGAGGCTTATTCATTAGTTGAACTAGGATTACAAGATAACAAATATATAGTAAAGATAAAAGACTAAAAGACCCTTAAAGGGCAAATTACTAAACAACCTCTAACTATTATATATATTATTCTAACAAGGATATTTGGAAGAGGTTGTCATTAAACTTTTGGGACATAGGGATGTTTCTTTTAGTCTTTTGACAAGTTTACCCCCTAATACTTCTTATGTTTGCTTTTTTTCTGCAGTTTTTTTTTGAATAATTCTGACTCATAACACACTTTTTCTCATTGTGGATTTGAGATTTGTTCTGAACTAGATCTATTAAACATAATGATCGATTTTATTTAAGAGCCTAGGTTGTCTCCCTGACCTGTTGAGAAAGTTCAATGAACTAGGCCTGAGCAACGACGATGTCAACATGAGGGTGAGGGTAGTTAAGGGCTTCTAATTGCCTACTCTGTTCAGTTTGTGAAAATGTAGCAGCTATTGTTGAAAGTAGGAAGATTCAGATCTCCCTTTGTGGTCGCCAAATTGATGAAGCTGGAAACTGGATTACCTATCACAAAACCTTTGTACAGTTGAAATTGATCAAAGAACTTGTTTTATTCCTTTATGGTTTACAAAAGAAATATAAGACTCTATTTATAGAGTTACAATACTCTAGTTTCTAAATTTACTAGTTCCTAATATCTTACTAGTTTCTAATAGTTTTATGCTAATATATTTACTAGTTCCTAATTCTTACTAGTTACTAATCTTTGATATTTCTTAATATTATTATATGGGATATCTTAACATATAGAAAGATATTTCAACACTCCCCCTCAAATTGGTGCATAGATATCGCACATGCCCAACTTGTCTACCAAGTTTGAAAAATATCACACATGCCCCTCAAATTGGTAAGCACATCAACTAATTGATCTTCAGATCGGATCTTTGGCAACTCTACAATGTTGACTTCTAACTTTTCTTTAATAAAACATCGATCCACCTCAACATGCTTTGTTCGGTCGTGCTGGACTGGATTGTGAGCAATATCACATGTTGCTTTATTGTCACAATATAATTGAATTGGTCTTTCAGAAGGATATCCTAAATCATCCAAGAGGAGTCTTAACCATAACGCTTCACATATCAGCCATACCTCTAAATTCAGCTCTGCACTTGAACGTGCAACAACATTCTGTTTTTTACTTCTCCACGTAACAAGATTTCCACCAAAAAGGGTAAAATATCCTACAGTTGCTCGCCTACCATTTACTTCCCCGGCTTAATTTGCATCAGTATATACATCGATAGTTCGACAACTCGAATTTTTAGTAAACAAAATACCTTTTCCAGGAGCCGCCTTCAAATATCTCAAAATGCGTAAAACAGCATTCAGGTGTTTTTCACCAGGATTGTGCATAAATTGACTAACAATACTTAACGCATATGCAAGATCTGACCCCGTGTGCGCAAAGTACATCAACCTTCCAACCAGTTGTTGATATCTTCCTTTATCAACCGGTATCTGAATAGGTTCCACGAACAACTCTAATCCTTCTTCGACATGTGTACCAATCGGCTCACACGTGTAAACCTTCATCTCAAACTCTTTAGATTAGTAAACTTGTAAAGCCTTCTGTTCTTCAAGATCATCCCCAGTAACCACCATGTCATCAACCTATACAATAAGTGTTGTGAGTTTTCCTTTCTGCCTTTTTATAAATAAGGTATGGTCAGAATTGCTTTGGCGATACCCGAATCCCTTCATAGCCTTTGTAAACCTTCAAACCACGCACTTGCTGATTGTTTTAATCCAAAAAATGACTTTTTCAATCTACATACCTTCTGGTTATGTATCTCTGGTATCTTGCATCCCGGTGGAAGGTCCATATAGACTTCTTCTAATAGTTCTCCATGCAAAAAGGCATTCTTTACATCAAATTGTTGTAGTGGCCAATCTAAATTTGCTGCTAACGATAACAAGACGCGAACAATGTTGATTTTTGCAACTGGAACAATTGATTCTGTGTAATCGACTCCATAAGTTTGAGTGTGGCCTTTTGCCACTAGTCTCGCTTTGTAACGTTCAATTGTACCGTCTGCTTTATACTTCACTGAATAAGTCCACCGACATCCCACTGGATTTTTATCAACTGGACGATCAACTAGCTCCCAAGTGTCATTCTTTTGTAAGGATTTCATCTCCTCATTCATAGCTGCTTTCCATTTTGAATCAGATAAGGCTTCCTGCACATTGTTAGGAATATATACAGTAGAGAATTGATTTATAAATGACTTATTTGATTCTGACAACTGATGATCTGACACATACTGGCTCATTGGATATTTGACTCTACTAGACAACTCAGGTTCATATGTCGGTTTAAGAATACCTCTGGTTTGACGCGACGGTAATATTTTTCTAGGTGGTTCAGAAGGTGCTTCAGGAACATTCTAAAGGCTCTGCCCCTCCCAGTAAAAAAAAAAAAGAACGAAACGAGAACAGAACTTCGCATTTTGAAACTCTCTAAGAGTCATGTTAAACCTTGAATGCTATTAATAAATTCTACAACAATAGTCCCTCGGACACGGAAAGTAATAACGAAAATGGCTGACCCAATAACAGATTCCGCAGCTGCCACCGTTGGAACCAATGAAGCAAATGATTGGCCCATGATATCATCCGAAGAAACGCGACAACTGATTGGTTTGGTGTATTACTAACCCTTGGTTCAACAACTTCAATCGGAGATAAATCCACAATTTGTCCAACGAATTCATTAACACTTTCTTCCATTACCGATTCAGATGGAAAAAAAATAAAACCTTAAATTACTATAGAACCTGTCAACCTGCCCCAATACCATTTATCTCAATGAAAACATTAAAAAAAAGTAGTATATTTTAATTACAAGAACACATAGAGTTACATTTACTCTTATTCAAATAAAACACTTGGTCATACATATAGATAGTAGTACTACATGATTTTTAATTAACAGATGATGTTACTGCTCTGCATGAGAAATAATGCATATATATATAATATACTTAATATGGGATGCAATCTCTTCGTCAACAAGGGTTTGCAATGAAAGTCGGATGTTCTTCGCCAGACATAATAACAAGTATAGGTGTTGGATGAAGTTGGATTTTTTTCTTCTGATCTTCATCTGCTTCTGGAGGGAAGGAAGAAGATGATGTCGAAGTCAAGGGCATGCAGAATAGCATTTTTAGATATACTAAAATGAGGACTAACACAAGACCTAGTCCTATGCACAGGGAAATAACTCCAATCAGAGATTGTTTTTCTGCTGACTCCATCTCACCTTTTTCTCGGACCTCTTTCTTGATTTTATGTTGATGTCTTTGTTCTGGAAATAGAAAGACAGATCATTAAAGGAGGAGGATAATGAGATAGAGAGTGAGAGAATTTGAGAGAAAGCGAGTTTAATATTCACAAATGTTTCTGATTTATGCTTTCAGTTAGAGAAAAATTTATCTTCAAGTGAAAAATGTAAGTTTACCTATAACGATAGTTTACTTGGTAACTCATTGTTATCTCTGTTTTGTAGGCATCGATAAAAGGCGAAGCCACACTGCCACAGGCATTCAGTACACGGAATGACTCAAAATCTAACACGTGGAAATTTGGCATATTTGAGCATTTCACATTTGGTTGTTTCCACTTCACGGGTAATTCTGGAATTTCAAGTTTAGCTCTAACTATTTCTTCTGAAATCAAATTTACTTCAATATTAGATCCAATGTTGTTCTCTTCTACATGATTATCCGTTTCTTCATAATCAAGAGCCAGAACTTCCTGCTTGGTTTTCTCCCCCTGAAGTTCAAACTCAGGTGAAAAATACTTAGAATCTTCATGAAAGATAACATCCAATGTAACAAATATTTGTTTAGTTAGAGGAGATAACATCTGTAGCCTTTCTGATTCGCACCGTACCCTACAAATACACATCTTAATGCCCTTGGAGTTAATTTTGTACGTTGGTGCTCATGAAAATGAACAAATGCTACACACCCAAAGACACTGGCAGGTAAATTAGAAACTGTCGGAGAGGTTGTAACATCCGATAGAGCTTGAAAAGGAGTCTTAAACTCAATAGTACTAGAAAGGTACTCTATTAATTAAATAGGTTCTAGCAAGAAGTGCTTCTCCCCAATAAGATATTGGTACATGTGCTTCAATCAACATAGCCCTGATAACTTCTAACAAGTGACAATTATTTCTCCCTGCGACCCCATTTTGTTGAGGGGTATTTGAAAAAGTAGTTTGATGAATAATACCATGAGAATCCAAATAAGTTTGAAGTTCATGATCCATACTATGTTGTATTAAGACTCGAGGCGACTCGAGGCGACAAGGCTATCGCCTCGCCTTAGCTCGCTTTGGCGCGCTTAGGCGAGCGCTTCAGGTTTTGGCAGAACCTACCAACCTGCAAATACTCAAGTACTGCTACAATTTTTTTATTATTAACTACTCATCCAAATTGATTGGTTTAAAGCAAAACAAAGTGAAATAAAACACCCACATTCACACATAACATGACACAATCAAACAACTAAGTTAACTAAACAAAATCAAACAAAGTTGAATTGTTGAAGTTAAGTTGAGTTTTGACTAAGTTTAAATTCTAACTTCTAAGAAAAACTTAATAAATCTAGAAGTCAATATCTTCATCATCTCTTGATAGTTGATCTTCATCTTCATCGTTGTTGTTATCTCCTTCTTGAGCAACTTCTTCACTAAAATTTACGTCTTCATTTGTTTCAGAATCCTCATCAACAATTCGAAGCACTGGCCATTCCTCCGACTTGGGTTTGCCTTTGTGCCCTTCTTCTCTTATAAGTCCTCGTGCCGTTACTTGGACCAACATGATCATCATCATCTCCTTCAACCTCATCAACAAGATCATATGTTAGGTCAGTGTCACCTACACGATCATCAATAGCATCAAAAGGAGCAATCCACTCATCGAGCTTGACACTTTTCAAAATGATTGGGTCTTCATCTCTTCCAAAAAGGCTAGTACGATCTAAGTATCGAGCTTTCAATTTGTTGTTGTACACGACGAACACAAGATCATTCAACTTTTGATGATCTAACTTTTTACGTTTCTTTGTATGGAGCTATTACACATAAAAGAAAATATTGTTACTGACTAGTTATAAATTTATAATCAATCATTCACTTACGCTGTTAAATGCGCTCCAGTTTCTTTCGCATGGAGACGCGGAACAAGTCAAACCAAGAACTCTCATGGCAAAATCTTGAAGCTCGAAAGTATCGGAACCCCATTAGAGCCACCACTGAACTGCATTTATAGATGAATAAATTGAAACAAAGTTAACTATAAATTCTAATTGAAACCAAGTTAACTATAAATTCCAATTGAAACCAAGTTAACTATACCTGGTGACTGTGTGTTTCTCCTCACTTTTGCTGCAGGCGAGCTTAGTAATCCAGTTTCGTTCCGATAGTCTGCAAGTTGATCAATAACGAGAGAACGAATAGCATCATCCGCTATAATAGTATCAATATAATTCATCAACCCTCTTTTTATTTCTCCATTTCTTTCCATGGGTTTTTCCAGTGATGGATCACAGTAGATGCTAGGATTGAGGTAAAAGCCTGCTGCATGTAAAGGTTGGTGGAGTTGATCAGCCCACCAATTCTAAAAAATCTTAATCACTTGAGTGATCACCTCATCATTTTTCTCAAGATAATGAGAATTTAACTTCTTCTTGCATTGATTCATTGCAAGATAGATGTAGCCCATGCAAGATTTTTCCTCCTTATCAACTAACCAAATCACATCCACAATGTGGTCCAATGATTTGTAGACAAAAATGCAAGTTGTTCCAAAATCCTCACCGTTTCAAAATCTTTGTAACTTTCTTTCCATCAACTGATTTGGCACATTTGATATTCGTCCAACCTTCGGATATCATCATCGTTCTCAACCCCGATCTTTGATTGAAAATACTTTCCATCGACAAGTAACTAGTAGCAAATCTAGTTACTGCAGGCCTTACCAAATCCCGATTATTACAAAACTTTCTCATCATGTGCAGTACCTGACCGTGGTTGTACATGTATACAACAATAGTCTTGCAATCTCTCATGATTCCACTCACCCTTGGAAGGTTGGAAATATCTTGGCACATAAGATTCACACAGTGTGCTACACCCGGAGTCCAATAGAAGTTGTAGTTCTCATCTTCCATTAACCATTTATCCGCAAGCTTTTAATTTGATGCATTATCAGAGCAAACCTACAAAATCAAGTACGACAAACAAAAAATATAAGGAAGAAGGATACATAAATTATAATAATTGAAAATTAATCAAGGTTCTTACTTGAAAAACATTCTTAGGACCTACTTCTTCAATGACTTCTTTCAATAATTTGAGGATCAGTTTTGCATCCTTGACATGTTCGGAACCATCAAGACTCCTCAAAAAAATATTTCCTTTTGGAGAATTCACAAGAAAGTTAATGAGTGTTCTACCCCTTCCATCTGTCCACCAATCTGTCATGATAGAACACCCAACTTAATCCACTCATCTTTGAATGAATCTATCCATCCCTTAGTAGATTTGACTGCTCTAACCAACAACGGAACCCTCAATTGATGATATATAGGAATCTTCAACTTCGGTCCATATTGTCCAATAGCTACAAGCATAATGGCAAAACTAGTGCTTTTTATCACATTAAAAGCAATCCCATTATCATAAAAGAAGCTAGCTCTATAATCATGAACATTATCTTGCGCTATCTTCCTATCAGGATCTTTCGCATCAATTTGTTGTTGTACCAACTTTGAGAAGTCGGGTGGGAATGCGGTATCTATCGGTCCCTTTACCTTCTCTCCAGGTGGCATTCTGAATGTTGGTGTACCACTTCCCGTGATTTCCACATCTTCAAACCCTTGATTACAAGATGAACTAAATATATTAATCCCTTGAATTAAAGTCTTTCTCATAAGACTCTTTTCCTCTCTCTTTTTCTTCAATTCGGCTATATCTTTATCAAATCTTGTACGTCTTTAGGAACCTTCTTACATACTCTAACATCCCTATACCCACCGGCTAAATGTTGTTTTTGTCTGTAATTCCACCATTAGAAGTCACACCACATAAGTCACATTTTACCTTATTTTTATCTCCATTCACAGGTTGCTCGTAATCCCAACTCGGATCACTCGACGGTTTCACTCGAGGAGTCGAAGAAGTGGACGACATTAGCTTAAAACAGAGTTATAGTTACTGTTAGAGAGAGAAAATGGTAGCATAAATTTTCTATAAAGTATTAACATCAATGCAATAGCATAAAAACATAAACTTTACTGTTAGAGTGAGAAAACAGAGTTATAGACTTATAGTTACTGTTAGAGAGAGAAAACGGTAGCATAAATTTTCTATAAAGTATTAACATCAATGCAATAGCATAAAAACATAAACTTTACTGTTAGAGTGAGAAAACAGAGTTATAGACTTATAGTTACTGTTAGAGAGAGAAAACAGAGTTATAAACAAGGAGCTTTACTTGATGCTAATATAAAAAACAGTAACATAAATTTTCTATAAACATCAATTGAATAGCATAAAAACAGAAAACATACTGTTAGAGTGAGAAAACAGAGCTATAGACTTATTAGAGAGAGAAAACAGAGCTCTAAATCAGAGAAAACAGAGTTATAATACAAGAAGCTTTAGTTGAAGAAGAAGAAGCTTTAGAGAGAGAGAATCTTTGAAGAAGAAGAAGAAGAAGAAGAAAATAGAACAATTAGTGAGAGAAAATCGTTGAAAAAGAACTGAAGAAGAAGAAAATAGAGAAAGGGCATTGTTGCAATCGATATAATGAATAAGAAAAAGAAAAAAACAAAGAGAAGAGTGAGAGATGGTACCTTTTAGAGCTTTACTTCCAAGGTTGTCTTCAGTAATGGTGGACAGAGAGACAAAATCGTCTTCAATAATGGTGGATAGAGAGAGAGAGTCTTCTTCGATAGTTTTGAACATTGAAAACCCTAGATTTTCCTACTTCGGTCTACCAGGGAATAAGAAGTCGGGTTTAGACCTAATTTTTTGGCTTCAACCCAATAAAAAAACAGAAAAATCTGAAGGCAGCCAAGTCGCCTCCCAATCGACTTAAGTACTCCCCTAGTCGACCTAAGTCGATCGACTAAGCGCGCTTAGTTAATACGAGGGGAAACCAAGGGAAGAGTATTTGAATCGAGTCGATGGCTTCAAACACCTTGCGTCTTGGTCGCCGCAGGCGCGCTTAAGTGCGCCTTTGACAACATAGGATCCATATACTCTCCTCTGTTGTCACTACGAAGTATCTGGACATTTGCGTTGTACTGAGTACTAAACAGTTTATGAACTTTCTAAAACAATAACTGTACCTCACTTTTAGATTGGGATTTAGTATAGGGACATTGATATATGGTATAGGGACATGGCCAAAATATCATATTTTTAGATTCGAGGTCCCTTTACCAATTAGAAAATAGACATTATTTTTAGATATTTAAATCGATATTTGGATAAAAACTAAGATTGAACTAATACAAATATCGAAGTTTTCTTTTATTTTCATGTCCTTCCTTAGATCTACATATCTTAAAACAAAATCATTTTTTTAACCTAGAAACAGCGATCACCTATAGACAACATATATTATATAAATCAACCATCACTTATAAACACTACATTCTTATTTACATTTAAGTTGTTCCCATCTCTCTCTTTCCTATGTAACACATTTGTTATTTAATTCTGTTAGTGTATAATGTTGATGAACATTTCTCTCAAAAAGTAAACATTTCGGCTACCGTGATCACTTTTTTTCCCGTCCCCCAGAATTTCGGCCACTGTGGTCGAAATTTTGGACATATTTCGATTACTTCATCCGAACTTTTTCAGTCAAATTTTATTTCACTATTTGTTCCGTGTTTTTCAATACAAAAAGAAATTTTTTTTATTAAAATATTTTATCTTTTTGTGATTAATTTTAAATATACAATAATATTAATATTGTCATTTGAAAGTAAATAATATTAAATTTCATCAAACATACCCAAGTCACCCTAGTACAATCATTAATAAAGGTAACAAACCACCGTGCCCCACCCAAAGTAGAAACCTTAGATGGACCACAGACATCGGAATGTAAGATTATAAAGGGAGTTGGACTTTTATTTAAATTTAACGAAAATGATGCACTGTGACTTTTTGCAAGTGCACAAACATCACGATAAAAGAAAGTTGAGGGATTGTTTATGGAGTGCTCTGATGACCTGCAAAAAAAAGGAACACGAGGTGTGCTTCGGGGTTCCCTCTCAACTGTGATAAACAGTTTAATGTTCTTTTACGACTCGGGAGAGTTTCACGAATCCTGCAAGAATTAAAGCGTACCCTTGATGTGAAGATTGGTCCTCTTTTTAAAGGCTGTTGAGTCGGCCACATAAATTGGGAAGGACATGTGATAAGGAAGTACTTCCAGCTCAAAGAAGGTAAGTCGAGATCCACGTCCTGAGCTGTTTTATCGTGTCGGTTACCGCGTAGTTGTCTGCGGAGGAACTCATATAGCTATGCTCACCCAGCAGACCTCATATAGCTATGCTCACCCAGGGGACCTCATATAGCTATGCTCACCCAGCGGACCTCATTAGCTGTTCATAAATGATCGTACGTACTCATCAGAAGGCAAAATGATCGTACGTACTCATCAGAAGGCAAAAACTCGTGAAAAGAAGATAAGGGAAAAGAAACAAGCTGTTATGTTGCTGTGTTGGTGTTTATGAAAAGGACCTTTTTGTAGTTACAGAAAACTTGAGGGATTGTTTTTCTAACTTTTCGTTTCAAGAATCTCTCGCTCTATGAGAAGTCGATTGTTCTGTTCTTTTTTATAAGTTGAGATTGAAATGATTTATCACCACAAAAGAATGTAAACTTATTAATAGTTAACAAGACAAAGGAAAGATAACAGAAGAATGCTTCCAATAAATATTAAAGTACTTAAAGACTAACATAATCAACTTCAGACACAACATAAATGAAAACACTAACAATAAACCAACACCATCCAAATATAAACCACAACCAAGTACCAAGATCTTTTTATTTTCCTACCATTTTTATTATCATCATCATCATTATTTACTCTTTCGATTTCAATATCACTTCTTTCATTTCTCCTCTACTAGAGGATGATCAGA
>BEHA01050461.1:112020-138091 GCA_002897215.1 Eschscholzia californica subsp. californica | reverse complement strand
CTCAGAATCTCACATAGGTTAAGTCTCCACTAATGATCGATTAAGTTCTCTAAGAAAAGTCAACTCTTCACCTATCTAACACTCACATGGCTAGTGCACAGACAACCTCAAGACTTGAAATTTGTGGAAACACCTTTAGCAAAAGTGTAGTACAAACCAACTAGACTCTATAACTATTAACAAGCAAAAATAACTAGACTCACATTTTCAATCCAAAAATTTAAAATTTTGAAAAATTTTGAACCCTTTTGAATTTTTGAAATAAGGACTTAGCAAAAAATTCAATCCCCTATCCCCAAACTTAAACCGAACATTGTCCTCAATGTTTTGAAGACTATGCAAAAATAATAGGGTGAAGGGAGAGATATTACCCGATTCAGCGTCCTAACAGTGGGTTGCCTCCCAGAAAGCGCTAAGTTTAACGTCTTCAGCCAGACGAAACAGATGATTCGAAAAATGGAAAAGATTATACCTACTGGATTTTATATCCCGGGTTTTATAAGGAAAGAAGAAGATGATGACGTCATCTGACGTCATCAGAGTCGGGTTTTATATCCCGGGTCACTGTAATTGCTCCGTGTACCGCTAGATAAAACGAAAGTAGCCCACGCATTCCCTGGTCCATTCGATTTCTTGCCAGATGCATGCCACGTGTCCCTCTTGACTTTTAGTATATCAAATTTGACCCGAACTTTGACTCGCTCTATTTTATTCATCCGGACTCCGATTTGACTTCCGTTTTCGCCTACGGATTCGTCTTGAACTCTACTTTCTATCCGAGCACTAATCTTGACCTTGAATTCAGAATCAACAAATGACCAAAACACCCCTAGTCTGCATTTCTCCGACTTTTATCCGTTTTGCACACATAACTCTGAAAAAAAGGTACCTGAGTAGAAAAAGAGGTAATTCATGAGAGTAACTTGCCCTAGATAGACTAACTCATCCAATTCAAGAGACTCAAATGGGACATTTTCATGTCTCATCAGTAACGGCTGCACATGCTCAAAGCATATGAGATGTCTAGGCGAGTGCAGATCATGGCGTACATGATTGATCCTATTGTCGAAGCATAGGGTACTTTCATCATGTGTGCTAGCTCATCAGGACTATTAGGACACTGTTCTTTGCTAAGCAACATACCATGTGACATGGGAAGGAATCCTCTTTTGGAGTTTTTCATTTCGAACCGTTGAAGAATCTTATCTATATAAGTTTCTTGACTGAGTCCGATCATCCTCCTTGATCTATCCCTATAGATCTTGATTCCGAATATGTATTCTGCTTCTCCTAGGTCCTTCGTAGAAAAACCTTTTCGAAGCCAGTTTTTGACTGATTCGAGCATCGAAATATGGTTTCCTATGATTAAAATGTCATCGACATAAAGGACCAAGAAAACTAGGTTGCTCCCACTAACCTTCTTGTAAACACAAGACTCTTCTGCATTCTTGAGAAATCCAAATTCTTTGATTTTCTCGTCGAATCGAAGATTCCAACTCCTGCTTGCTTGCTTGAGTCCATAAATGGATTTCTTAAGCTTGCAAACTTTTCCAGCGTTTTTGGAATCTACAAAACCTTCGGGTTCTGTCATGTACACATCCTCTTCCAAATGTTCGTTTAGGAAGGCGGTTTTGACATCCATTTGCCAAATCTCATAATCATAATGGGCTGCAATTGCTAGAATGATCCGAATGGATTTAAGCATATCGACTGGGGAAAAGGTTTCATCATAGTCTATACCATGAATCTGTTTGTATCCTTTTGCCACGAGTCTAGCTTTGAAAACGCTAACGTTTCCATCCTTGTCAGTTTTCACTTTGAAAACCCATTTGCAACCGATAGGTTTTGCTCCATCGGGCAAATCGATCGAGTCCCATACTTGATTTTCTGACATGGAATCCATTTCCGATCTCATGGCCTTTAGCCATTTTTCGGAGTCGGGGTTCGTCATAGCTTGGTTGTAGGTACTCAGCTCATTGTCTTCTAACAATAGGATATTAGTTTTCTGGGCTAATTCCTGGAGCCTTTGAGACCTACGAAGGGCCTGAGCAACTTTTGGAGTTTTCTCAACCATTTGAGATGTCTCCTGCGAATTTGATTCGATTTGTGCGGGAGGTTCCACGAGTTTCTCTATCTAGACCTTATTATCCTCTTCCACATTTTGTGGATAGATAGGAGCCGCTAAACTTCTAAATATTTCCATATCCGTGTTTATCTGTTGGTCATTTTAATGACAAGGGTATTCTAGTCAATATTAGTGCTCAGATGAAAAGTGGAGTCCATGATGAGTCCGTTGGCGAAAACAGAGGTTAAATCGGAGTCCGGACGAGAAAGATAAAGCGAGACAAAGTTTGGGTCAGAATTAGTTGACTAAAAGTCAACATAGATTTTCGGAGACACGTGGCGTTGAACAGAGGCATGACATCTTCAGAAGCGTTTAAGTTCGGGATAATGTTCAGTCAGCTGGGTATATTTCGGGATCCACTTGAGGGTTGAATCCAGTACACCCGCTAGCATGTAGCTACCGTACTCCATTGACTGAGATGCCACCATCACGCGTCCAACAAGATCCAACGGTCAGTAACATCTATTGAGCTTCTTTCTTTGTGTTTCGCTAGTCCATGTTACAGCAAATTAGTCTCCTTTGACAACTAATAAACCACTCCATATTTGCCAATGCCAACACGTGATTGGCTTCTACATTTATTGGAAAGTTCTGATTGGGCGTTGGGAAATATTTCTCATCTCTATCCCGTGCATGGGTCACAACTTATTACAGTAGAACAGGTGCATCTAACGGACAGAAAGAGGGACCGGATAGATCAACAGTATCTCTTAAGGGTCTTATTGCATCTCGATGCTCCTTCATGCACCGTATCATCTTCAATTAACAGGGAAGATTTGAAATGGGAGATTTGCTGTTTGGACTCCCTTTCATATAATTGACTTGCTGTTTGGACTCCCTTTTTCCAGTGTTGCACTTTGGACTCTCTTTTGACGGAATCACCAGAGAATATTCCGTCTCTAAAGTTATACTTTACAAAATTCCTACTTTATCCTTACATAATCGGAATTGCAGTTTGGACCCCCTAATTCATTTAATCTAAAAATTATTTTTTATTTCTGTTGAAACTTAATCTAAAGAGTTTGGACTTATCTCCTTCCTGTGTTTCATTCCTTTTTTTCCTTCATTTAACAACAGTCATGGCACAAAAAATAATCCAAATTTCTCCCACCAACCATTAATGTAATTAAAGCCCCGAGTTGTTTAGTGCGTCAAAAAACAGTCTAGAGAGAGAGAGAGGGATTGTAGAGATAGGAAGGGAGATGAATTGTTAGAGACACAGAGGCATAGGTTGCTAGAGAGAAGAGAGGTGAATTGTTAAAGATAGATAGAGAGAGCTTGTAGAGATAGAAGGGGAGATGATTTATTAGATTTTTATAAGAAACATTAAAGGAATTGAGATTGGGTAATTCAGTATTACTTGAAGGTATGATTCCATTAATATCATCGTTAGATAAATTCAACTTTTGGAGCTTCAATAATTGTAATTGGCGGAGTTCTTCGGATATTGTTCCATTAATTTGATTATCACTAATAGAAATATCCTCAAGATTGTTCAATTTACCAAATGAAACAAGAATTCTTTCTCATATGAAGTGATGATCAAGGGTCATTCACCATTAAAGTGAAACTGAAAATTTTAAACTAGTAAAGCTTTGACATGATCTTCTCATTCCCAGTAGACTGAAGAGATGAAGATGGGGAATGGATTCAATTCAAAGAAATTGTAGGAATTCTTCATGGATATATTTTCTTCTGAGATTTTCATTACAACTTTCACTTACACAATCATTACAATTATTCATACTTTCAAAGAGAGAAAGTGAATGACAACAGAAATTTTGTAGAATTAGTTTAAATTATAAGGTGGATTAGTCAATATAATCAAAAGGAGAACAAAAAATGATTATCAAACAAAAAAAGAACTCTACACATCAGTAAAATAAAGAAACAATCAAGAAGAGGAGAAAAATCAAAAGAACTCAGAACATAAATCCTTTCTCTCTCTAACTTCGAACTTCAATCTAAACTCTGAGTTCAATTTCCATATTTCCATTGAAAATAGACTGGAAGAAGTTGAGTAATCTTATTTTGTTCTTCAACAATCAATGTTTAGGAGAAAATAAAAAGAACCCAGAATAAATCCTTTATCTCTCTAACTTCTCTCTAAACTCTGAGTTCAATGTTTAGGAGAAATCATACCTGAAGATGAAGATGAAGATTTAAGCATAAGTTGGCTGAGCTTTTGTTCTTCATTAACAACTCCTTGTTCAGTAACTCTTAATCAAACTCAAAAACCCACTTCCCAATCCAATTCCAACAATCGACATTACTAGTAATTGTTTAGTTTTCATTGTAGGTAAAGGGTATCAATAAAAATCAAAACTAGATTACCTAACTAAAAACCCTAATCATTGAGTAATCTGAAGATGAGAAGGGATTGGTCCTATGAGAAATTTGGAACAAAGATAAAGGGGTAATAGTTACGAAAAGTAGAGGGTAAAAGTGTCATGATTTTTGAAATTGTTATATTTAACCTTGTTTTTTGAAAAAGGGAGTCCAAAGTGCAACACTGGAAAAAGGGAGTCTAAACAGCAAGTCAATTATATGAAAGGGAGTCCAAACAGCAAATCTCCCATTTGAAATGGCCAGAATCATTCTTTCCCTCCCTTTCTCACGTATCCTATATCACTAAATATGGGATTTTGGTTTAACAGTTAAAAGAGAAAGATTGGCAGAGAAGGAAAGAAACATCACAGCCAAGATTTGGGGATATTTCGTCTCATCCTTTCTCTCTCTCGTTTCTATTATTTTAGAAACAACTCTATTAAGAGAGTGTTTTTTTTCTCATATAAGAGCATCTCCAATGCAAAACTCAAAAAAAATCTCTATTCGTCCTATTTGTCAAGTTTCAATTGGGATTCTCACTCCTAACTGTCGAAAATAGAGATCCTCAATTCTTGTATGTCTCCAATGCAACACTCTAAACTCTTTTATTTTGCTTACCTGTCATGGTTATTTTTGTAAAAAAATAATTAGTTATTTTAGAAATATACGAAGACTTGAATTCTATTGGTTGAAATTTAAATATTGATGAGTTGGACAATTAGAGATATCTCAAGAGGACACTCTGAAAATAGAGTGTCCTCTTGAGATATCTCTATTCCACTCTCGACACATCATCTTCGAGATCTTAGTTGAGTTTTGCATTGGAGATGATTTTTTAAGAAAAACTCAGAAAATCCTATGTGGCACTCCGAGTTTCTAAGATTGAGTTTTGCATTGGAGATGCTCTAAACAGGGAAATTAAGAGGATATGTTTGAAGAAGGAAAGAGGAACAGAGATGGAAAGAGATATAATCAAGGATTGATGGAATGATTTGAAGCAGAATATATGGAGAAATCACAAAAGTCTTCTCGGATATAGAAATTTCAGAGAGATGGAGAGAGAGAAGGAAAGAAATTTGGAGGGACTGGAATAAGAATCAAACAGGGAAAGATTATATTGGGTTGTTGGCTGGTCTTCCTTTCTATAAAACAGAACAGAGAGTTATTTCATGGGATATCTCCATACAGCTAAAGAAAAAGAAAAACAGCAGAGAACCACCATTATCATCTATTCTTCACTTGCTACTTCTTTTTGTATTCTTTCTTTTTTGTGAGAGAAAAGGGAGATAACCAGAGAGAAAAAGAGTGATTGTAGAGAGAGGATTTGAGGTATTCAGTGAAAACAGAGAGTTATAGAGAGAGAAGAATTGTAAAGAGATTGATAAAGAAATTTTGTAATTCAGAGTTTTAATCATCTTTTCTTCTTCTTTTACTGTTTGCTGATTTTGGTGAGAGAAATCAAGAAACAAAGAATTATAGAGAGAGAAAAGAACAGTTTAAGAAAGAGAGAAAAAGAGTTGGAGAGGACGAGAAAATCAGTGGGAAATTCATTTTCCAGTAGAGAAATTATTTCCCAGAAGACGAGAAAATCGTTTTCCTTAAGGCTCTGTTTGGTCTGTTTTCCTGGAAAATCGTAAAAACAGAAGGAAAATACATCCCTTAGCGTCTGTTTGGTTGCAAATCAGAAGGAAAGTTAAGTTTCTTTACTCTCTTACTTATATATTTTTAAATGTTTATCTCTTATCTCATGAGTAGCTAATTTTTCTTCAGTCTAGGGTTTTGATGAAGTTGATGTTTTATCTGAATATTGACTTATTATCTTGACAATTTGAAAGACAAACTCAGTTGATATATTTTCGATAATTACTCATAATTTCTTCTTCGGTTATATTTCAGATTTGATTAGTCATGTTTAGGTGTATCTTTAATGACTAATGCTTCTTAGTTAATAGTCGAATGTTGAAAGTGTGTTTAAATCTTTCATTACCTATACTTCATACATCTTGATTCGCCATATTTAGGTTAGATTCTTTAATGACGAATACTTGATAGTTGACAGGCAATAGTTAGAATCGTAGAGAATCGATTCAGGAGAGACCAGAAAAAAAAAATAAGATTTGAGTGAATATCTGTGTTAGATTGTAACGGATTCAAAACCCTAGGCTACTTCTCCCATCAAGTCATTTACCGTTATTATTTGTCTTTGTTAGTGTTATTGTTTAAATTGCAATAAAATCAAAATCGGAAAAAATCCAAGTTAGTTTTAGGTTTAAGAGTGAGTTTGACTTAGTCTACGCGGACCGGTCTTACCGGGTTTACTACTTGACACCCGTATACTTGCGGGTGGTGACCTTTTTAGGAAACTTTCTAGGCCCATCAAGTTTTTGGCGCCGCTGCCGGGGACTAAGTTTGAATTTGTCTTATCTTATTTCTATATTTGGAAAGTTTTATTTTTGGTAAGTTTTTATTTTTGGACACTTTGACTTACTTTTCCATTTTTGGTGTGTAGAACACTAAGGAGCAAAAGAAAAGGCGCAACAAGGAGAGGAGCTCAAGAAGAAGAATTTACAGTTTTATTTTTAGTATTTTTTCATTTTTGGTGAGAGAGAGACTTTTAGACTTTCTAGTTTTTATTTTTTGGTTTTGACCCTAAATTGGAGGGCTTTATAAATTGTAATCGAAAACCAAAACGAAGCCTCGGGTTGGAACATTCGCGGGGAGAGTGGCCCGGGTCGTCTGCAAGGGTCATCGCCCGTCTTGAACGGGAGGTAATTTCTCTAATCACCCACGAAGCCCCTGTCAGTGGGTAATTGTGTGTTTTGTGTGCCTAATTGCTTTGATCGAATTGTTTAGTATAAGCATTCTAGTAAGGGCAATAACCCAATTGAAAGATAGGAGACGGATTTCATCACCGTTCTCTTGCCCAAATAGGTAACAACATTCACGATCCTAAACCTCACCTAAAAACTAAAATCTGATTTAGACATTAGCCCGTAAGGTTTCGAGCTCATAGGATCTTTGAAACAATTCAAGGACCCGATTTTTATTTGGGCATTCCCAAAAGGAACCTGTCACTCAATTCTTTCACGGGTCGCCTCGAGAAGAGGAAACGTTACCCAAGGTTGGACAGCTATCACAACGTTCATCGTTGGCTGTCTCCAAGAATTTTTTGACCGTATTACTTTGACGGAGTAACCCTCATAACAATTATAGTTCAAGCTTTGTAACGAAGTAGAAGCTGTCTAGATTTTTAGGGTGAATCTGACAAACCCATTCACTAAAACTAAAGTCTAACTTGTTGCTAGAATTGTTTAGGTTGCTTGGTGGAGTCAGACTGATTGTGTTTGCTTTCCTCTAGGGTCTTCGTAGTGATTCTTTGGTTTGAAAAAAAAAAGTTTTTGTTGAGAATATCCTTGGTCATTGGGCTCTAGTTTATGCCCGATAGATATCGTGATAAGAGAGGTCGCTTCATTAGTAGAGAAACTCATTTAAGTAATCTTTTAGCCAATCTCTCTTTGAGTGACACTATGGGTGAAAATCTAAACCAAGCCAGGAATGGAAATCCATCTATGACACTCAGGGATTACATGAATCCTACTGGAACTTGTCAACCATCATGCATACAGTTACCCCAATGTACAACTCAGTTCGAGTTAAAGTCGAGCATTATTCAAATGCTCCCAATCTTTTGTGGGGTTGAGAACGAGAATCCCTACCACCATGTTAGGGACTTCGAAGAAATCTGTGGGACCATGAGTTTCCCCAACATGCCTGATGAAATAGTGAAACTTAGGTTGTTCCCTTTCTCTTTGAAAGAGAAAGCAAAATCTTGGTTGTATGCCTTACAACCTCATTCCATCACTACATGGGAAGAATTGAGAAGTTTGTTCCTTTTAAAATTCTTCTCTAAGCACAAAACCACCTCTTTAAGGCAAAGTCTTAATAATTTTGTGCAACAAGAAGGAGAATCTCTCTATAAATACCTTGAGAGATTTAAAGAACTGGAACTGCAGTGTCCCCACCATGGTTATGAAAAAAGCAGACTAGTCCAAATTCTCTTTCATGGACTAGACTATCCCACTACATCCATGGTAGAGTCATTCTGTGGTGGCGGTTTTACTTATAAATCCGTCGATGATTGCATGCCCTTTCTAAAAGATCTAGCTGAAAAATCCCAGCAATGGAAAACTACTAGAGGACCTCCTACTAGGGCAAATTCTAATCCGAATAAAGGTGGCATTTATAGAGTTGATGAGTCAGAATTTAAACTCGCCGCCATGACGAGAAGGATAGAAGCCCTAGAGCTTGATCAGCCTAAAGCATTCAGGGAGGATCCCACTCAGGTCATGAGTGTTGGAAATGAATCCATCTCTTATCCGTGCTCCGTCTGTGGAGACCCTTCTCATACAGGGAACAAGTGTACCCTATTCTTTGATTCTGCAGAAAAAGAACAAGCTAATGTCCTTTACCAAAACTCTAGGCATGACAACTGTCAGAAGTATAACCCCTACTCTAACACGTACAATCCCGGTTGGAGAAATCATCCCAATTTCTCTTGGTCCAAGGGTCAAACTCAGGGTCAGTTCTAGACTCGAAGTGTACGTGACTAGCCACAATGAGAATCACTTCAGTTCCAAGCAGACAGAACCTTGATCCCTATCTTAATACATTTCCCCTCGACTTTGACCTTACAGACATACGCTCTAAAGATGAAATCACTCAAGAATGGTTCGCTCGTATGTGTGAGTGTGATCACTAACCTGGACTCAACACATAAAAAGGGGCGAGTACAATATTTTAGAACGAATGATCTTCGAAAAGAAATATAACCACTAAATGGAATGGGGAAGCTTACTTAACCTTCTCACCCATACGAGTGATAAGATGGATGGTGATGAGATCCCGAGAATGTCGACGCTTTCAATGGTGGAGAACTTCAAGCAACTTCCAAACTTAGCTTTTTTGCTTTGAACACTTATTTTACAAACTAAAGTTCACATGAACTTTTTTACACAAACTTTCTTTTTCAGAGATTTTTCTCTTCATTTTTTTTTGTTTTTTTTAACACAGCTACAAACAATGCACTACCAACATTAGTATTCTCAACAATCAACTTTTCCATCTTTCACACTTTGCTTTCACATTCTTCTTTCTTTACTTTTCATGCCTTCATTCTCGGGATATGATGAATGGATAGTGGAGTATCCGTCTTCCTAAAGTTGACACTGTTATCGTGTTTCGTGGACTACAAGAGTAAGGTTTATTCGCCATCCTGATGTCACTCCTAGTGGCTATGGAAGTTGAGCACACGAGATCAAATGAGCTCTTTTGACAAAGTTGCGAGGTTGAGTAGCTCTTCACTCTACTCAGAGTCAGCGCAGAAGAGTACGCTCAAAGGTAATAGAAAGGCTCAGAAATCTCACAAGGGTTAAGTCTCCACTAATGATTAATCTAGTTCTCTCAGAACTGTCTACCCTTCACTTCTATAATACTCACATGGCTAGCACACAGACGACCTCAAGACTCGACATTCATGAAGAGACCTTTAACCACCGGTAGTACGATCAACTCGACTCTATAACTATTAACAAGCCAAAAACAACCATGAGACTCGCATTTTCGGTCGGAAATTGTAATTTTGAACCCTCTTGAACTTTCGAAATGAAGGACTTAGCAAAAGTTCTTCCCTACCCTCAAACTTAAACCGAACATTTTCCCCAATGTTTTGAAGACTGCCAAAATAAAAAGATGAGAGGAAAGATATTACCAGACTCCACTGTCCTATATCAGAAGCATGGGTTGCCTCCCAAGAAGCGCTAAGTTTATCGTCTTCAGCCAGACGATGATGAAAGAAAAAGGAAACAAAAGTTACTGTAAACCTACTGGATTGAGGGTCAACCCAAAAAATAAAGTACCCAGGAAGGTTCACTCTCACATCCATGGAATGATATGGCAGTTTACGTGAGACTTTTGATGTGGATGAGTTATCCCCAAACTTAGATGAAGCAACAATCATTAAGTTTGGCGATAAAGTAAAGTTGAAAGACATTGGATAAAATGGATCCTCGTAGACATGACAAATGGATTGAGAGACTATAGAAGAATACACAAGTGATCGACACGAGGTTACTTGGACTTCCGAGGGACATGGTGCATAAATATTTAAGAGGTTTGACTCACCTAGATCAATACTCTAACTCGGAGGTTCTAAAATAGCCTCATTGGCTTGTTATATTGAAATTACCTCCAAGTTGGGTCTAATCTCCTTCGGTAAAGACTCAGACAAACTTTCTAAACTTTCTTTCATTATGATCTTATTAATATCTGGAACTTCACCTAAGTCGAGTGAGTCATCACTCTCTTTGTACATTTTAACTAGTCAAAGTTCATCAGCTTCATCTTTAGTAAGACATCTAGTTTGATCCAAAAGATTATCATGGATAAGATGAGTAAAAGGTTTAGACTCGGGAGACAAAACAGACTCAGCTTTTGGTTTCTCTGAAGGTGGTTCAAGAGTTTCCTCGGCAATGGCTCATATGATGATAGTGGTGACTCTACGGTTGGCAAATTACTATGCTCATAAACTAAATATATGGTAGAATCGAATAAAGTATTTGCCTCAATTATACTACCATCCTCGTCATCATAAAACTCATGTGTATTGTACTCCATCTTATCAAATGACTCATCTTCTATGATGTTGGGTTTCTTATTAAGGGGCAACTCTAGATTTCTATCAATTCTTTCATTTAGAGCTGATCTTTCAGCTCCTAGCTCTTGACCTTTCTGCTCAAGCTCTATATTTAACCTTACAAGACGACTATAAATTTGGTCTAATGAAGATGATGAAGAGTCATTAGTTCGAATGTTATCCCATTGAGGTGGTTGGGACATGTTTGGTTCATAAAACTCTTCACCATGGGATGAACTGTTGACATATGCATAGTGTGACTCATAACGTTCTTGAGGTTGACAATACTCCCAATAATTATCACCATAGACATTGGCCCTCGAATTCTCAAAATGATTTTGATTGTTAAAACGTTGATAATTATTGGTATTTTGTAATTGAGGGACACAACCTTGTTGAGGTTGATGATGATTCCAATAGTTATCAACGTTATGACTATCATTACGGGACCGATCAAAATTATCTAGAGTAGTGTTAGTCACCTCAAGTCTAGACATGCTCCGTAAAAGTATCTCTTGTGTTCTTAACAATATTTGTTCCTTCCGTCTCTCTTCCAATTCGTCCTCATAGAAGAATCCTTCCATTTTTTTGGTTTTTTTGTTTTTAAAGAGTAACAGAACTACGAAGATCCTAAGGAAAAGACACACACAAGCAAGCTGACTCAACCAAGTAACCTAGACACAATCTAGACGATTGGGTGGTCTTTTTCGCCTCAAAATAGATCTAGACAACTTATGCTTCTTACCAAAGCTTAAACTATGATTCTTATGAGTTACTCCGTCACAGTACAACGATCAAGCAATTCTCTAGGAGACAGCCAACTATGAAAGTTGAAAATAACTGTACCCTTGGCAACGTTTCCTCTTCTCGAGGCGGCCGTGGAAAAGAATTATGCATTTGGATCGTTCCCTCTTCCTAGGAAAACTCCAAATACTAATCGAGTTCTAGATTTGTCAAGATGGTCCTAAAAGCTCGTTACCCTTGGTTAATGTCTAAATCGATTTTTAATTTTAAGTGTGGCTTGGGATCGCGCAATGTTGTTACCTAAATGGGGTTAATGTCTAATATGATAACTAAACTAACAGTTCGACAATCAATTAGGCAAGAAAAAACATCACAAGTACCCACTTACAGGAGATTCGTGGGTGATCTAGAAGTTACCTCCCGTTCAAAACGGGCGACGACCTTTGTAGACGACCCATGCCACTTTTTCGGCAAGTGTGCAAACAACAAAAATAAAGAAATACAAAAAAGTTATAACACTCTCTCACCAAAATAAAAATAAAGTACTAAAATACCTAAAATCTAAAAAAAAATCTTCTTTGATGTCCTCTTCCTTGATGCTCCCTCCCTTTAGCTCCTTTGTGAGTCTACACAATGAAAGGAAAAGCAAGTCAAAGTAATCAAAAGAGACAAAAAGAAAATAAAAAAAACCAATTCAAGATTGAAAAATAAAATTTAACTTGTCCTCGGCAACGGCGCCAAAAACTTGATAGGCCTAAAATAGGTCTATTCCCGCAAGTCTACGGGGTCAAGTTATAGTATGTTAGTAAATTCGTGAATCATCCCAATGGATAGGTAGGCAAGTTCGGATACTGAAGGCGAGTGTAACCCAATAATCAAGATGTCAATAGCTACTTAGACTAAAACACACACACACCCCACTTCATAAATTTGATGATTGATTTGTAAGAAATAAGAAAACAAATAAAACTAACTAAGTTATCTAAGTGAGAGGTGAGAGAGATTCAAGAGAAGAGTCGCAAGAAGTCGGACAAGATTCGGGTGAAAGTCAAGTGAGAGGGATACTTTGGTTCACAAGATTGATAACGATCACTACTAATTATCTACTAGAATGGAAAGTTAATTAGCTTCACCCACATACATTAACGCTACAAAGTATAATGCGTCACAATAAGTATAATCGATCAAAAGTTACTAAGCATCGACTATCTAGCTATGTACGCACTATCTAATTACGTGTCAATAGACGATTAAGATCGAGGCCTCTAATTCATAAAATTAGACGAAGTTAATTGAACTCGCATTTAAGAAATAATAAGTAATTCATCATAAATCAAATCATGCTTCACAAGTATCCGATTACAAGATTTAGCTAAACATGATGAACAAGTAATAAATGATAAGAAGATGATGGGAAATCCCCCTTTTTCAATGTGGCTCGAGGTTAGGATCGTCGGAAAATGTTGGTATATAGGTGCATCCGATCTCCCCTTAGCAAAGTTCTGATTTCCCCTTAACAGTGTAAATTAGGTATTCCTTAGTAAACAACCAGGGTCCCTTTAGCAACAGTATCATCTTCTTCCTTTAAGACAAAATCCACCATTAAAGCTTCACCAAGCTTTCTCTCTCTAAGATTTCACAACCAAAACCAAATCAAACAACTTGGGAAGCAAGATCAAGACATGGGGAGTAAAAGCCCTAAGGTTTCCGGCCAAGAAAGTGGCCGAAACACCCTAGAAAATCCGGCCAAAGTTGGAAGAAATCCGGCCAAAAGCAAATCCGGCCAAGAAAGCTCCTTCCCGGACCTTGTGCATCCGGTCGGTGTTGTCCCGTGCATGTGCACTGCCCGTGAACGCGTCCCGAGCCTGCAGCCACATCCGTGAGGCATGAAGTCCGAGCTACTCCGGCCGGAACTAGCAGCGGCCTCCCGAGTTGTTGATAGGTCTCGCGTCCCGTGCTGCTATGCCGTCCCGTGCTGCTATGCCGTCTCGAGAATGAGCAGTTGCAATCCGAGCAAGAACAACAGCAGTCCGAGCTTGCTGCTCGTGTGGAGCTGTTGCCACTCCTTGCTGTCCCGCGACTTTGGTGTGCCGGCCAAAGTTGGTCGGCACTCCTCCTTCTTCTCTCTTGCTCTCTCAAACTTTCAAACCCTAGAAACCTTTCTCTTGGTGAAGAACACACAAACCCTAGCCACCTTTTTCTCTCTCTTGCTTGTGGTTGTGTAGAAGTTGAATAGTCCCCTTTACTACTAAAACCCTAGGTCAAGACTTTGACTTTGACTTTAACTCAGACTTGACTTAGATCCATAAAGAGAGGGTGCCCATAAAATCTCTACTCCTTTCTTTCTTCTTTTTCTTTATGGGCTTTTGGCTTGTCTTTGGGCTTGACTTTGATTTCAAATTAGAAACAAAGGAGAGTGCCATGAAATAAAGACCTTGGCTTCTTTCTTTCATATCTTCCCCGTTCGAACTCCGAATTGAATACCGTTTTCACCGTCGGACTCGTCATTGACTATACTTGTCATTTGATTTGCTTGAAGTTTTTTTCTCTCGTTTTTGACACATGAAATGACACTCGAAAAAGACATAAAATATTATTGATAACACTCGAGAAAGACTAATTAGTCTAAGTTAGGCTCTTCAAATGTGACATTTTCGTGTCCCATCAACAGTCTATAAAAGGGTTCTGATGACGATCTTTCCTGGCTCTTAAATTTCCCAAAAGTTTTACAAGCACGGCTGAATTATGATGGCTGCATTATATATAAGTAGAATCAGCCGATCCGTTAATTATTATGATTCAATGCAAAAGGAAAATATAACAAACAGTTCTCGATATCAAGTCACGACTTCATACATTCCTACAAAATCAACTTAGAGGGCCAAATCAAACTTTGAGCAAAACTCTTCTACAAAAAACATACCGTCTAAAAGCCACCATCAAAACTTTGTTGGAACCCTAAGAGGATTTGATGTTTATGTACATATAGTCCTTCAAGATGAGACTGATGAATAGTGTTAAAGTTTACATATAAGTGCAAGTTCAAAACAAATTAAGTGTCGAGACACTCAGAGTTAGTCCTGGAGCCTTTGTCAGGCTTGGGCTTGAGTGTTCAAAAACACACAATATATTTCGACAATTCCTAAACTCGGGTCGTCACTGGATTTATGTCTTCGACATTTTATGTCATCAATTACATAAGTTTGTTTCTTTGATGCAATTGTTGAATCTATTAGACACAAATTTAATATTGAAAAGTGTATTATCCTGATACGACTTTTTTTCATCTATTTTTGCAGTTAGAACAAATATAACAATACATTCATAACGTCAAAGAAAATTACAAAAAATAGTTGGAAAAAAAATAAGCTCTTTCATTCATTCAATAATTCATTTGACACAAGGTAGAGCTAAACACAATAACAAATAGTTGGTTTTAAATTTATTTAGATGGTCTAACAAAAAGGCTCCCTAAAATTTATTTAGAGCAACAACATAATCGATCAAGAATTCCATAACACTTTCCTTTTGAAAACCCTGTTCCAAGACAAAATTTATTGCAGTCTTCGTAGTCCCCACATTTTCCTGGGCAAATGAATTGTGCTTCTCCTGTAATTAAAATCAAATTAACAAAACAAATACATATATATTAACAATTATTGGAATATATGAATAAATTTAATGGAATAATTACGCGGCTCTCCAAAGAACAACTCTTCCCAGGAATTTAATAGGATTCCGAGTCAAAATATCATCCTAGTAAAAAAAAAGGGAATGAAGTAATTTTATTTATAATTCTAGATTAGGGTCACCTCTAGACTTTAACTAAGAATCTGATGCAATGTGTTAGGTCATAGCAACCTTATACTTTCATAAATGCTGATTTCGCCCAATTCTAATAATTTAAAAGGAAAATGACAAGGGCATCGAAAGTCAAAATTAACTCTGGAAAGAAAATAGTTAAATCAACGATCAAGATTTGGGTCGGGGGTCAACTCTCTTTAGATTTGTCTATCAGATTCCATAGATATTCAACCGTCGATTCTCATTTTCTTTCCAGGGTCGGTTTCACGTTTAGGTGGTTGTATCATATTTGAACTTTAAATTGATGCACCACTCTGAAACAAGTTCGAGCTAAGATTCAACAACTCTTGTTACAATCTTTAGAGATATGCACTAAAACAAGAAAAAATAATAATAATCGTACCTAAATGAATGAGAAACTGGCAATAGTTAGACCAAAAATGAGTTTGATGATCAAAGTTCTTGAACTCATCTTAGATAATCCAATATTTTTCTGATCCACTGTTTTTTCTTTCCTTTGAATTGAAAGTACTTGATAATATATAGAGACATTTTTTGCTTAAACAATGAGATTTCTAGGATCTTTTTGGATTCTTTTAAACAATAGATATTAAATTGTAGGCAATCCTAATGGATTTTTTTAGGGTTTAATACCAGATATACCCTATTGTTATCTTTAAGATAATTAACCATAGTTGTTTCTTAAAACTTGGGAATTATATCAAAGATTACAGATGATACATAAAATAGTCACCCGTTGACTATCGTTAATAAGTCAAGAAAATACCAAAAATTCAACGGGCCAACCCGTCTGAGGGCAACAAGACAGCTGAGTCCTTAGAGGTCTGCCACCTAAGTCCTGAATCGGGAGGTCGACAAGAACGTTTAAAGACCTCCAACCTTGCCCTGCCTCAAACACAACCAATTCTGGCCAACGTCTTACACCCTGAACATGGGAAAGTAGAAGTGTGCCACACCTTTACCGACTTAATAACAATTCTTCCAAAACATCTCAGTTGGTCAAAATCTTAAGTGTTTGATTAACTTGGGCTTAAAGAATCTAAAAGGAGGAAACATCTCCTATGAAATCTACCAACTCGACAGGATATCTACGAATGATCCATGAACAGAGGAATTTCTATGTATCCAATATACGAGATGAACACAAAGCGGAAACACTAACTACGAAATAAAAGTTTTTTTTTTATTAAAACAAAAATTTCATTCATAAGTGATAACGATCACAAAAAAACATGGTAGATAATCCTTATTCCTCTGAGAACTACATGAGAGTTACATAGGTCTACACAGAACTTTCGAATGTAAAGTGCCTCATGAAGGGAAAGGTATTAACAAAACACAGACTCAAAGAAAAGACCCTAAAGGTCGAGAAAAGAGATCTTTAAGATCGAGAATGAAAAGACCTTAAAGTTTGACAATATAGAATTTTATTATACTAATAATATAGAAACTACTAATTTACATCCTTCTAGACTTCCTTTGTAGTAGTAGATTGATCATCCTTGATAAAGCCGCAAAGTGTTGACGTAACAAGAGATCGTCAGTAACTGCTCCCTTTGAAGTGGATGGTGATGATTTCTCAAGTTCTTTATCTATGACATCATTGATTCGTTTACCATCAAACGAAGCAATCTGTGACTTCGATCCAACACCTCCTCCTCGATCTTTATGCATATCCTACATCCCCTTGATCTTTTATTCCTCTGCTTCAGTTTTATAATCTTCTTCCCAACATATATAAATGAAACTAATACTAACCCTAATATCGTATAAATTAGGGGTAACTGAAAGGATAATGAATTGCACACAGTAAATGAAAATATGGATTTGTAGAGAGGATGTCAGTGAAAATTAGGGTTTCAAAGTGGGGTTTGAAATTGAAGATTTAAAAGTTAAAACCAAATAAAAAGAGGAAATTCCGGAGGAGGGATCTCTTCTCTGGAAAACTACAAAATCTTGATTCTCTATTTAAGAGAAGAAAATGGTTATCAGGAGGGGAAGCTGAAATAGAAGTTTCATTACAACACGGTGGATCTCTACCGCCTCAATCTCACCGTCTAGCACATTTGGTTCCAAACAGCCTATAAAAGGGTTCTAATGACGATCTTTTATGGCTCTTAAATTTCTCAAAAGTTTTACAAGCAGGACTGAACTATGATGCCTGCTGATGTGGCGTTAAAATGCCACATTTGGATCACTTAACTTCGATGAGTTAGTTCTTTTCGTGTTTTATTTCTAATTATTTATAAGTTTTTCTTGGTAGGTACCTTATTTGGAGTTTGACGCTTCATTCGGAATAAAACGGAACATTTATCACATTTTATCTCATGTGGAAGAGACCGGAAGGAAAGAGAGACCAGGGGTATTTTGGTAATTTTGGCAGAGATCAGAGGTTAAGTGGCAAGTGGAGTCGATGACGAATCCGGCGGCGAAGACGGAAGTCGAATCGGAGTTGGGACGGAAAAGTTACGGAGGAAAGAAGCCGAAGGATACTTTTGTCTTTTTCTGGAAATTAGAGGATGTAGAGAAAATTATGTAGGCACACCCTTGATTTCTAAATGAGCAGCCCAAAAGTTCACAAGAGAAAGGACAATTAGAAGTTTTATGAGCACCTCTAGTCTGGCCCAAGTCAAAGAAGATGGACCAAGTCTTTAGTCTTTTGGGCCTTTAATTAAATGAAGAAATAAGACAAGTCTGGGAAAAAAAAGAGGGGATCTTCTCCAAGCAACTAGGGTTTAGAAAGAGTTTTGAAGAGAGAGAGGGAAGGAAAGGAAGGAGAAACCGGCCAAGCTTTGGCCGACAATCGATCAAGGACCGGCCAAGCTTGGCCGGTACGTCTAGCACGAACAGCAGCAAGAGGAGACCAGCAGCAAGCTCGAGCTACAACAGCCGAGAAGATCTTCACCAGCTCGGGTTTCATCGAGAACAGCAGCAACAGCTCGGCAGCAAGAACAGGGTCGTATTCTTCAAGCACGAAGAGCAAGACGGGACAACAAGGTAGCAGCTGGTTTGAGGAACATCACCATCAAAGCTGCTCGAAACAGCAACTCGGGATCAAGGTTGTTACTCAGGTTTGGTCTTCAAGACAGCAGCTCGGGTTACTTTCCATTGGAGCTGCTCGGGAGTTGCTCGGGACGGCAACACTGGCTCGGGACTTATGGCCGGATTTTAGTAGCAGCTCGGGACAGCACCTTTTGTGCCGGAAAAACCAGAGTTTGTCGGAGATATTTGGTGTAGTTCCGGCCACTTTATTGGTCGGAAATATTAGGGTTCTTACTTGTCTCATCTTTGGTTTGTCTCCCATATGATTTGATTTTGCTTTAGTGCTGAATTTTTAGTGAGAGAAAGCTAGGTTAAGCTCTCATGGTGATTTAGTTTTGAGGAAGAAGATGATACTGACTGATAAGGGGAGGTCAAGTTCTGCTGACAGGACACCTATTATACACTGTTAAGGGGACCCCTGCATTCTGTTACAGGGAGATCGACAGCACTTGAACACTTATATTTCCCGTCGATCTTAGTCTCGCCCCTCATCGGAATAGGGAGATTCTCACCTTAACTCTTGTCTTTCTTTATTTTCTTCCCGTTTATTATTTGTATCGCCATGTCTAGCTAACTTTTGTATTCGGATACTAATGAAACATGTTTTGATGTGATAAATGAGTCTTTATCGCTTTTAATGATGACACTTTCCGGATTCTAGAGCGTTCATGTTATAGAATTCGAGTAATGTAAAGAGTTCGTTGACCAATCCAAGTAAGTGGGTGAAGTTAACTAACTTTTCATGCTCATAGATTATTCGTATTAGTCATTATTGATCGTGTGAATCGAAGTATCCCTCTCACTGCATTCTTGCTCGACTCTTATCCTGAGTTTCTCTCACCTTTTAGTCTAGTTAGTTTTTCTTTGTTTATTTATTTAAAATCAATCCAAAAACCCAACTTATTATCTTTTCGTTTTTAGTCTGAGTTAGTGACTGACACTTAAACCGGTGGGTTAGACTTTCTCGATATACGTATTACCCTCCTATCTTCGTGGATCGATCCCGGTCTTACCGGGTTATTACTTGACGCCCGTATACTTGCGGGTGTAGACTTTTTAGGATAACCTTTTTGGCCCATCAATACTCAGAACGATTTGAAGAAGAGACATATCTGATTGCTTTGGTGGGTAAGAAAGAAGAGGAATCGATTTTGTTGAAGAAAGATTTAACGAGGTGAAACACTGAAAACGGTGAACTTGGATCTTATTTTCTCTCTCTAGAAACTATGTGAAATTATTAATATGTTCATGCCATTAATGTCTTGCAATTGCAACCTACTGCCTTAAAGAGACACTACAATGGCACACTCCTCCTAGAAGATGATTTCCAAGGTGTTTAGAGGGACCCAAATAAATGGTACACAAATATGGTCAAAATATCATATTTTAAGATTGGAATTAATAGAGTGACTTAGAATTTGATATTTAGAGGGTGACATGTTTCTTCATTTGAAACGAAAACGGTCTCTACAATAGTCAAACTTTGAAAGAACTTTGTCTTTTAGTGTATTTCACATCATTATGTCACCCTTTAAGTCACCCTCTAAGTCATTGTAGCATCTCCCAGTAAGATTTGAAGTTCATGCCTAGTTCAGTTACATTTTTTTTTGATGAAATCTAAAGAAAGGATGCAACACTTCCCAGGATGTCACCCATCCCAGCCAACTGGTTTTGAGTTAGATGGTCACAAATTTAATATGGTATCAGAGCCAGGGCCACACGTGATAGGCTTAAAACTTAAAAGCCAGACGTGTTCCACGTCACTCGAAAAGAAAAAAAAACACGTGATAGGCTTAAAAAAATGCCACACGCGAGGGGGCGTGTAGAATAGTCCCACATGAGAAAAGGGGCATCTAGTAACCAAGAATATAATGTGTAGGTTCTCCCCATTAATGGCCAATTGAGTTTGAGTTGGATGACCACAAACTTAACAGTATTTAACCAAGAAACCTAGAAATTACCACAACATTTGATGAGAGATTAAGAGCTTATTTTTCTCTTTCATCCATCTCTTACACATCAATATAAACAAAATTGAACCCCCTCATTTATATTCATCAAAAACCCCAAACTGCAATAATCCGATCAAATCCTTCAAAAAAGAAGACAGTAAACCCAAAAATATTGAAGAAGCATCTAAACCCCTTAATAGGGTTATCAACTAAATGGAAGTTGATAGCTGTCTCCAAGAAGAGATAATTTATTTGGAAGAAGTGGAAAAGACAAAAAGTGAACAAAGGGAGAGACTCAAATGAGTCCATAACGGCGATCGTAATACGAAAGCCTTTCACACTGCCATGTCCATACGTCGTCAAAAAAAAACAGAATTCATCAATTGAAACTACAATCAGGTACGGTTATTTCTAATGAAAACGAAATAGCAAATGATTTATCGAATTTTTTTCAGAATTTGTTCACAGTCGAACCGGTTGTTCAACCACCACTGGAAGTTCTCACTGCATATAGAGTGATATCAGACGACAACATCGACGCCATCCCAGGAATCCCAACGACAGAGGAAATTAAAGGGGTTGTCATGAAAATGGGAGGGAATAAAAGTCTGGGACCAGATGGTCTTCCATGCGATTACTTACAACAATATTGGAACAAATTGGAGGAAAACTCATTCTTTATATTCAGACTATATTCAACTCAGGTTCTATCGACCTCTCCCTTAATTTCATAACCATTGCTTTAATTCCAAAAGTTAGGAATCCGAGTTGCGCTTCTGATTTTCGCTCAACTTCTCTATGCAACTCCATTTACAAATTCATCACTAAAATAATAGCCAACCGTATAAAACCGTTTTTAGAAGAAAATATAATGTGGACCCAAAATATTTTTGTGCCTAATAGACAAATCCTTGACAATATAGTGATTATCCAAGAGTTAATACACTCCATGCACGTGTCAAAGGCAAAAAATGGGGGTTTTTCTGTAAAAATGGATATGGCTAAGGCATATGATAGGGTTAGCTGGCAGTTTTTGGAACTTGTCCTAAAAGCAATAGCCTTTTCAGGAAGGTTCCTCCAGCTTATGTTATCGTGCCTTACTACTCCAACTTTCAATATTCAAGTCAAAGGTCATTTATATGAGAGCTTTATGAGCTCTCGAGGACTTAGGCAAGGGTGTCCTTTGTCACCCTACCTATTTATCCTCTCGTCGCAGGCCATATCACTTCCTATTTCTCATTATGAATCGAAGAGTCTGTTCATAAGTTACAAGATTAATTCCTCGAGTCCTTCTATCTCCCATCTATTATTTGCTGATGATTTAATTATTTTTGGATAATCTGCATGCTATTCAGGAGTTCATGTCTGTTTATTCCAGCTTCTCAGGTCAGGCGGTAAATTACAATAAATCATCTATTTATTTTAGCGTTGGAGTCCCACCTGCAACCAATTATCAATACAAGTCAGTACTTCAGGCTCCGATAATGTCGGATCAGTCAAAATACCTAGGAGCTCTCCTCCTAAAACATGGTAATAGAATCAAAAGTTTTGACTGGTTAAAAGATAAGTTCATGAAAACTCTTTCGGGATGGAAACAGAACAGGGTTTCACAGGCGGGTCGAACTGTCGTTATCAAGTCAGTCCTCAATCCGTTATGTGTTTATTCTTTTAGTTATCAAATGATACCAATAGGTGTTATTCAAAATCTCGAAAAGGAAGAAAGGTGTTTTTGGTGGGGTCATGGTGTCAATGATAAAAGAATTCATTTTATTAATTGGAATATCATTACAAGCTCAAAGAAAAATGGGGGGTCTTAGTATACGATCTCTTATTAAAGTCAATGAGTCACTAGTGGCTAAAATGGCTTGGAGGTTTCTTACTAATAAGCAGGCGATTTGGGTGAAACTTCTAAAATCAAAATATATTAAAACAGGAGACTTTTGGATAGTGGAAGAAAATAAACCTGCTTCTCCGTTCTAGAAATCTCTACTTCAAACCAGAACCACCATGAGAAATAATACAATCTAGATGCTAGGCGATGGAACAAACATTCGAATTATGGAGGATGCTTGGATCCCTGAAATGATAAATCATAAACCAATTTTAATTCAAGGTCTTCTTTCGAATATTTCATGGGTGGCTAATTTAATGGATCATAAACCAATAGATCTGAGTGATAACTTTACTGAAAACCTTAAACAGATCTTGAACAAAGGAGAAACATCCAACAATTTATGGTTTAAATATACTTATCTTCTCTAGAATTGGTAGAAAGGCCGAAATGATTTCTCTTTCAAAGCTTTAATAGTTGATCTAGAAAGAATTTGGAGAACAACTATCCTTGATCTTAGACGTAACCCTACTTTAATTGTATCTCCTCATCTCTCTTCAGTTTTGCAGGTACAGACTTGGGATCCTCCTAGGTTAGGAAGAATCAAAATCAATGTAGATGGGGCGAATAGATACATTGGAGCAGCAGCAGCCACAGTAGCAAGAGACTGGAGGGGAGAGATTGTTGATTCACTAACTTTAGTTTTTCAGTTGATCTCTCCTTTACATAGTGAACTAAAGGGTTTCACTCTAGGTTTGAGCTTAGCAGAAAAGTTGAGACTATATAGCTTCGACTTGGAGGGTGATTCTCGTACGATTGTTAACCTAATTTTAGACGTGGAGATGCATGCCCGTGGAGACTCAAAAACGATCTGGAGAAGCTACGTGGCGTCATTGGATTAAAAAGCGTGTTATTAACATACTGTTATAGAGATGCCAATTCGGCCCCTCACGAGGTGCCTTGTTCTGCTTTAATCCATAATTAAGTCATGTTGACTGTTTAGTCCTTTTTTTATACTCTTGTACAATTTTCATCCTTGCGATCGATGGTTTATTTATGCTATTGGCTTTCCTTAAAAAAACAAATAAACAAATAAAATTAAAATAGAAACTGGGAAGCTGCTTTAACTACAACTACATATCTGGAACATAGCCCAGATATGGGGATATGATCAGATACGAAAGTTTGACAACTTAGTTCCTTTTTGGCTTTATCTTTTTGGTAGATTCAAAATTGGTCACCTCAAGACTAATTCATTTGTTAATTTAGACTATCTCTTGCAAAAGATTTAAACGGGGTGGATATTATCTTTTGTATTTGACAAACCTATTAACAAAAGAACATTATTGGTCTATTAAAGTCAAATAAAATCTGAAAGTGGTTAAAAAGTCATTTTTTAAAAAAAAATCTCGATGGACTATTTTTCTTAAGTTGCCCCGTTTTTTGGATTTTTCATTTTCCTTTTTCCATAAAATCTGAAAGATCTGTCTATTAAAACACCTGGCTCATAGGGGTTGAGGTCCAAAATTTAAAATTTGGGCCTTAACCCCTATGTTCTAACTTGGACCCTTGCGCCTGAGTCGAGGCTAAGCCCCAAGGAAGCCCTCAATCGACTTTTAATGTAGAGTCGACTGAGAGCTTTCCCCACGTGACTGTTGGGGTTCTACAGGTCATGTGGGGAAGTTCCCTAGTCTGGTTGTTGGAGTTGATTTAACGATCCAACCAATCCATAATTTTTTTTTTTTAAAAGAATTGGATTTCAAAAAAATTTAAAATATTTCATACCAAAGATCATACACGTTTTTCACACGTCCTAAAAAATCTACACATGTACAATGTTTAGGCCTAAGTCCTTCCAAACTTGGAGGGGATTTTTGAGGTAGGTTCGGATGATTTAATTATAATAAAGAAAAAATGGGTTTTTTAGGCTTAATCCCCTGTGGGTTGAAGTTGCTTTTATTTTGAATCGTACGAGTTCTTTGCATTTTTGGAGATCAGAGTTGAAAATAATGAAGGTCAAGAATACTAATATCTCTGGAGAAGATGAAGATGAAATTTTCAAGGAAGAAACCGTAACTGAAAATACATATGAAAAGAATCATGAATTCAAGGGGGTACTTTTAAGAAGGAGAAGATGATTACAATAAGGGGGGCTAGCAGTGGTTCAAGACATTGGGGGACATTTATAGACAAAATGTCGCATAGACAGTTTAAGATATTTCAGGATATTTATGCATAAACAAAATGTCTTCATAGATATTTCAAAACACGATTTTGTAGACAAAATATTTTTGAGACATTTCAAGACATTTGGTTCACAGACAAAAATGTCAATAAAAGTCACTCATTTTTTGGTTGACAAATTTCACTCTCTTTCTACACTAAAATCTACCAAAATGTGAATGAAAGTCCAAGTCTACCAACGTCCATGGATTTGCGAAAGCGACTAGCATTAGCGAGCTCTGAAACGTTTGTGATTGAATGCCACTAACAATCGCATACTTTAAAATGTTGATGGTTGAATGCCACTGACAATCGCAGACTTTGAAATATCCGTAATTGAATTGAGTGCAGCTAACATTCACAGACTTTAGAATGTAATCCAAAGTCATCACTGACTACCCCTCTAAATTTCTTTTACCCTTTCAGTGAGGAAATATTCAGATAGGATTTGAGCACGAGTTAGAGAATCTCATATGTGGAAGACAGCCTATGGTTTATGGCCGCGGCTAATGCCCCCGGCCAAATTGGTGTGGGCCCCCGAATTAAGCTTGGTCGGGGGCCTTTAGCCCCTCCCTCGGGTTATTGGTCTTTAATACTATCACATTTTTGTTTCTGCAACACTGTTAGACTTGGTATCTGTTCATCAGGTGATTATTATAGAGCTCTTAACCCAAAAAATGCTAGCAAATGATTTCAAATCTAGGGAACTTCCTAAAGAACAGTTTCTGGATCCTTGTAATCTTTATGCATTTCGTTTCAATAGGCCGTATTGTTAGAGGGCTACTTTTCTTTTAAGGCCATGAATATCAAAGCTGGCTTGGTGAATATAGAAAGATAAATAATGGGTAAGGGCAAGTCCAATGTGGGGCTCAGGCTCCCAATTTTGGGAGCCCTTGATTTTTAGGAGCCCCGGGGCTTTTTTCAATTCCAACGTCGGGCTCCTAACAGGGGCTCCCATATCAAAATTATGCACGTGTGTAATGTACGTGTGCGGACTTTTAATTTCAATTTTCAACTATAAATTATTAATTTTAAATATAAAATTTAAATTTAATATTATGTTAGAGAGAGAGAAGGAATTTTGAAAATATAAAAAAAATTAAAAAAAGAAAAAATTAGAGAAATGATTGGAAAAACAAATTTGAAACAATTTATATTTTTTGAAAAAAAAATTAGTTTAAAAAAAAAATTAAAAAAATTAAAAAAAATTAAAAAGAAGTGGGGTGGATCCCCTTTTTAGGGGATCCACCCCAAATATGGCCGTTGGGAGACCCCCAACGGCCATATTTGGGGCTGGGAGCCCCCCAGGC
>BEHA01050461.1:77951-90131 GCA_002897215.1 Eschscholzia californica subsp. californica | reverse complement strand
ATCGCTATTCCCAAGGACTAAACTGATTGCTTTGGCTCGAACACCAAGAGCTCCAATTGTAGCTTCTGTACTTGAGATACCTGAGCGATCAAATTGATCTCCCGCCTATCCAGATAGGTAGAACTATCTATGCCAGTTAGACAAATAACTCCTCTCTTCTTTAGACTAGGCAAACAGTTGGGAACTATTCTCTCTCTACTTGATGTTTAACAGTATAGAGGTTGGGTTTGTTAAGTCGCTTCAGGGGAAGTTTTGGGTTTAACAGATAGCTCAGTATATTTGTTGGAAGCAAAGAGACATTTGTTACTGCTGATGGGAATAGAGGGCCAATGGGACCAATACTAAGAGGGAGCTTCGTATTAATTGTTCCCCATTTAGATGTCTAGGAGTATTAGTAGGGCATAAGGAAATCGCAGTGCACATAATTTGTTTTGTCTGGGATATAAATTTAGATAATCAGATCTCAACATGATTGACATAATAATATATCTAAGCAGTTTGGGGCAGGGACTGTCTCAAGATCGGCCATTGAAAGACCCTGGTGCCCATCAATCTGAGCAAATTACCCAAAAAAACATTTCTAACTACTAAGATGAGCAAAGTACCTGGTTGAAGCCAACAGAGTTGAAACCAAAACCAAAACGGAGATACAATTGATGTGATTCCAATCTCCGTAGAGCTCTTGCGTCATAAGGGGTTGTGTTGAATAGTTTCACCCATAACACCACATGCAGAGAACAGAAAGTAACAACGAGATGCCAACTTGTCACGGAATGAGTTTTACCTCGTCGAACACAAACTTCTTTATTACTCCTCGCACCAATATAAAAAACACTATATAAGCAAAATTATCTATTTATAATGTACGAGAAGGATAAGTAAACAATGCATAAGTTGCCAAAACTGGAGTTCAAATGGAGGTTCAAACACTTTTCTTCAGATGTTATAAAATATGTAGGCCCTCTGGCATTGTCCTTCCATATGTTGCATAAAAAGAAGAGGGCAACATCGACTCATCGAAATTCCAGTCAGTCGATGATGGTCTAACAGACGGCTCAGCAAGCTATGTTCGACTGAGAGCAAAGAGTAATTGGATACCGATGGTAAGAATCATCAATATTCCGGTCATATCATGCAGAACTTGGAAGGAGTATTCGTGCCATTAAGATTAATACAATTTGGATACTCTGTCAGAAGGAAGTGTATCTTGTAATGATACGCTATGACATAAGAGATATTGGTAAAATCTCTCTATTTAGCTGTCCCGGTTGTAGAATCAACCAGTGGGCAATTTTTAGCTATGCTCCTCCAATATCAATTGGTGCAATACGTCAATGTAGCCATTTCAAATTTCACATCACAATGACAAATCAAGTTGAGGCCTCACATAGAATGGGACGATGCAATAAATTCTTAACTTTCCCCACACCTCCTATATAATGCTAAAGATATACTATGTTAACAGAAACAGAAAAAGATTTGTAATCCGTTACAAATAAAGTTAACAGTAACAGATATCAAACAGGTTAGGTCAATGAAACCCTGCAACAGTTTGAGTGTTTCAAAACATTTTATCTAGTTGGAAATACAGAATGAAGAACATAAATGAAATGTTGTTAAATGTTCTTTTGATCTCACCAACACTTGCGTTATACTTGAAATCAGAATAATTAAATTCATTGGTTAGAAGTTAGAAGCCCGTCGATATTCCCCTGGAAAAAAGAATGAATCCAAATTTGAACATATGGTAGTTCATTTTGACGCTGCCACAGGAAACATGCACTACCCATATTTTTCTTGGGTTTTCCCAATTTTGTCCAACTAAAAGATAAGTATCCTATTTGTTTCCCCATTATATATAAACATAGGTTTGACAACCATATATGAACAACTGCAGTCTCCTTTATGATAAGGTGTTACATGGTTCTAAACCTAGCTTTCTCATTGTGGATTGGTGACATAAATAGGGAGTTTGTATTGAATATTAGCTTTTAAGTCCCAGACTCGACCACGAAAACCTTGCTCACGTATAAAATGTGATCATAATATCCTTAACCATGAGATTTTCTTCAAATAATTGCCAAGAATAACTCTCCTATGGACCATAATGTAAGAGTTGCGCTTCCTGCGAAGTTTTACAATACCTTACTATAATAAGATAACATTCTAGTCAATAAGTTCATCCAGTGGAATCAGTGCGCAAGCTAAGTAATTTAATGTGTAGAGACAAACTTGTTAAGAGGAAGCTACTTGAGATTTAAAGAAAAAGATGCAGCTAGATCACACATCCAAAGTGACAATGACTTGTGAAGGGTGGCCAAAGACTCGCCAAGCATTTTTCAACTACTAAGATAAGCGATTTACCTTATACAAATCAACATAGTTAAAATTCAAACTGGAATTAAAAAATGAACCACCAAAAGCCACTCACTAACTCTGTTCACATTTTGCAAATTTGTTGGGTCTGTGATACCCCTTCCGGCACCATTTACCGTCACACTATGACGAGCAACATAAGTTGTTGTAGATAATTGCCACCTTTAGATGGACCACCTTAGATTTTAGATGGTCTCTATGTGGGCCTTATCGGGAAAACAGAAATTGTTGTTTCCTTGGCTCGTTCTAGTGCCTCATTTCTCAAATGAAACAACATTAGAAAGATCCATTCATACTTTCTTTACTGCTACAGTAGTTGCTGCAACAAACTCCAAAGGATATATTCATTGGATCGGCGATGCCCTCTTTCAGCACCGTGTACCGTCACACTGACTTGTGCAACTTATGCTGGTTATATAACTGCTCACTTGTAGATGCAACAACTTAATTGTTGTTTCCTTAGTTCGTTTTAGTGCCTCATTTCTCAAATGAAACAACATTAGTAAGATTCATTTATATTTTGAACTCTGGCAGTAGTTGCTGCTAAACAATAGATAAATTAGTTAGGTCTGTGTCTCTGTGATACCCCTCTTCCATCTCCAATCAAGAGAAAGACTGTAGTTTACAGAGACTGATATCAAACAGGATCCACAATATAACATGTAATAGTTTAGCAGTTTAAAATACTAAATCGAGAAAACATTAACAGAATTCACACCAGCACTTGAAGTATACTTGAAAGCAAAAAAGAGAAACTTTTTCATTGGTCAAAGGTCCATCTAGAAATGGATCAACAATGAACAAGATAATTGAGTGGTATGCGCAAAAATGTTCAAGAGCTCTGTTGAGGAAACCTTAAACCTCTTTACAATAGTATATGTCTTCTGACAAGAACTAATTAAGATTTAAACAAGATAGAGAGCAAGGACTAGTAATAAATTAATGACTCCAAACATGCACCAACATACAGTAGGTCATTATAATACTAGAGAACTTGTCGTAGCTCAGTATTTTGAGACTTTCAAGCCAACTCACTGTATAAAAACATAGGTCGGACAACCATATATAAGGGTCAAACAACTGCGATCCCCTCAATGCTAAGTTGTTCTATGATTCTAAGCACCACCATATTCAATCTTCCTTATTGTGGTCTATTACTGTTCAAACCACCTACTATGGATTGGTAAAGTGAATATAAGGTTGTTGATCCCAGACTCAATGCTTACCATGTGCATGTATAAAATGTGACTGAACCTTCCTTATCCATAAGTTACCATCTCATTTTCATCACACAAAACCGTACAACACCTAATGCACCAACTTAGATTAGTTTATACAGCTGCCCACATTTAGATGCAACAACATAGACTTTTTGTCATAATTGCCCACCTTAAACTTTATATGCACCAACACAGATTTTGTGTATATAATTGCCCACTTTTAGAGGCATCAATTTTTCTGTAATATAATTGTCTGCCTTCATATGCCCCTTGAATTTGTTTGTACAGTTGCCTACATTTAGATGCACCAACTTAGATTTTTTTTTAATACAGTTTACCACATCTAGATGCCCCAACATAGATTCTGTATATATATTAGCCCACTTTGAGATGCACCAACTTAGATTCTGCATGGTATAATCACCCCCATTTATATGCAGTAATTAGATTTTGTACCGAATTGTCCACAATTACATGCACCAACTTAAATTTTGTGTATAGAATATCCCACATTTAATGCACCACCTTAGATTTTGTGTATAGAATATCCCACATTTAATGCACCACCTTAGATTTCGTTTATATAGTCGACATTTAAATGTACCAACATAAATTCAGTGTAGATAATTGCCCACATTTCAATGCACCAATTAGATTTTGCATTGTAAAGTTGCCCTCATTTATATGCACCAACATGTATAGAATTGCCCACATTGCACCAACATAATGTATGTATAGAATCGCCCACAATTACATGCACCAACTTAAATTTTGTGTATAGTAGTATAAGCCACATTTATAAGCACCGCCTCTGATTTTGTTTAATTAGTTGCCGACATTTAGATTCACCAATATAGTTTTGTATATATAATTGCCCATCTATGAAGGCATCAGCATAGATTTTGCACTGTATAAAATTATACTATAAAATTAACCCACTGTCTCATATTAAGAGTCCCACTTTGGAACTCCAATTTTTTTTCATATATTTTGTTCTTCCATTTGTACCCTTATTATTTTAGAAAAAGTCTTAAATTCAAGAGAGTCTCATTTTCCACCTCACTAAACATCAAAGCAAATACTAATGCCAACAAACTATAGTTGACTCAAGGTAAGGGCATTGTGGGAAGGTAGATGGATTTTATATGATAAAAAAGGAAGTGAGACTCTTAATATGAGACATCTCTAAAAGGAAAGTGAGACTCTTAATACGAGACGGAGGGAGTATAAAATTACCACATTTATATGCACCAACGTATATTTTGTGCATAGAACATCCCTCATTTAGATGCCCCGACATCGATTCTATGTATATAGTTAATCACACTCATATGCACCAACTTATTTTGTTATTTTATTGCCCAAATTTATACACACCGACATCGATTCTATGTATAGAATTACCCATATTTATATGAACCAACATATTCTGTGTAAACAAATGCCCGCATTTAGATGCACCTCCATCAATTTTATGTATAGAATGGCCCACATTTAGATGCACCGACATCGATTCTACGTATAAAATTGCCCAAATATACATGTACCAGCATAACTTGTGTATATAATATCCCACATTTAGATGCACCGACATTGATTCGATGTATAGAATTGGCCACATTTATATGTACCAACATATTTTCTGTACAGAATAGCCCGCATTTAGATGCTCCGCCATCAATCCTATGTATAAAATAGCTGACATTTAGATGCACCGACTTCGACTTTATCTATAGAATTGCCCACATTTATATGCACCAGCATAATTTGTGTATAAAATAACCCACATTTAGATGCACCGACATCGATTCTATGTACAGAGTTGCCCACATTTATATGCACCAGCATATTTTGTGTATAAAATAACCCACATTTAGATGCACCGACATTTTTGATATATAGAATTGCCCACATTTATAAGCACTAGCAAATTTTTTGTATAGAATTGCCCTCATTCAGATCTACCGACATATATTCCATATATAGAATAACCCACATTAAGATGCACCACATCGCTTCCATGTATATAATTGCCCACATTTATATGCACCAACATATTTTGTGTCTAGAATAACCCACATTTAGATGCACCAGCATATTTGGTGTATGTAATAGGCCCACATTTAGATGCACCAACATCGATTTTATGTACAAAGTAGCCTACATTTATATGCACCAACATATTTTGTGAATAACCCACATGAACCAACATAGATTTTTTGTATAACTAGTGTATTTTGGAAAACAAAACGTTGCAGTGAGCCAAGTAATAGGAAACCAAAAAGTTGTCGTGAATCGACCACGTAATCAAAAAACAAAAAGTTGTGATGAATTGGTCGAATAATAGTAAAACAAAATTAAAACCTAGAAGATTGAAACCAATTACTTGGATTCCGAATTGTTTTTTATGTGGTTAGTCTTATTACATCCACACGATTAGGTCATCCTAACAAAATAAAAGCAGAAACAAAGAATTCCTATGGAAAACAAGAAATGTCTTAATCGAATCGAGAAAAAGTAACAAACCTAAAAGATTGAAATCAAATACTTGAATTCTCGAACAGTTTTTGATGTGCTTAGTCTTATTGCACCCACATAAAAAAAACACCATTAGGTCATCTTAACAAAACCGAAGGCAGAAACAAAGAAATCCTTTGAAAACAAGAAATGTCTTAATCAAATTGAGAAAAAGCGACAAACTTACAAGATTGAAATCGACGGTAACGCTGAAATCGTTGCATGGAACTGTTTGATCGCTAATGTTGAGTTCTTGAAGTTTCCTTGATGTGGTAAAGCATATTTCTACCACGTAAAAATAACAGTCAAATCATCTCATAAAAATCAAATGTCTCGTGAAAAAACAAGAAATCTGATCAAATTGAATAGGGGAAAACGGCAAACCCTAAAAGATCAAATCGAGTACATGTGTTATCATAGGAGAAGATCAGAACCAAATTGAAGGAATTCTTGTATATACCTGACGATCACTAGGGTTCACGGCTTGTAGCATTATAAGAGCTCCAGTACAATTTGCATGGAATCCAAATTTGACATGCTAAAGAGAAGCAGAATGAATATAAAACACAAGAGTTAGAGAGACAAATCTTAAATGCCCCAAACATCAACTAAAACACATAAGAAAGGGTAATTACATCTATAATAAAAGATGACAATAACCCAAAAAAAAGCAACCACAATCATCACCTCGAGTTTTCTGTTTCCGGCGCCATTGCTTCATCCAACCTTCATGAAGTATCGCTTAGCATTTTATATCCAGCCTGAAATTGTCTCATCATGGTATGAGTAACAGGTGGAATAACTATTGGAACTGCATCTCGTGACTCGTGAGCGTTGAGGGAATTGTACTCCTGCCCATTAGAAACAATCTCATGTGTTATTGTTTTTTTGTATAGGTTTATAATTTTGTGAATTTGCAATTGTACGCATGAAAAAGTTTTCATAGAGCATACAGGTCTTAGAGAACAACAGATACTATTCAAAGGAGAAGAAGCAACCTCAAGACCTCAAAAGTTTAGGTTCACATTAAATCTACAGTATTAAAAACTTTATACTTCACTTGGTTCTCAAGCATGTAAAATAGGCTATATGAATGTATGTACTCTAAACTTCCCCAGATATTTAAAGAGAAACTCAGACATGCAGATCATTATCTAATAGGGACCAATACTAACGCGAAGAGAGTTGAATGAACTAGCCATTTTACATGTGTAATATACACAGGCAAAATGAGAACTTTATGAATTCTTTTTGAACGAAACTTCAGGTATGTTCGGGACAAGATTATAACAAGCAATGCATGAGCAGAGTAGGAAGTAGTGGAGATGTTTACCCTTAGTTCTTCATATGCCCAGTAGTACTGGGGATACTTCCCTCCAGCTCCACCAAAAGCTTCTTGCCAAGAGTCTACCAACACCAAAATTTTATCTTGGACATGCATATCTGTCTGTTGGAAACGAAATATAAATATAAACAACCAATAGTACATTGGATTAAACCTGATGAACACCTAATAGAATCTATACAAAAATTAGTGATGCTTAGAGTCACAAGAAAAATTAGTACAACAGTTTAAAACTTCAAAGTCTTTGATATGGTTGCCAATCATTATAAATTTATAAGGATGTGTTAGCCAAATATTTCAATTGTAACTTAATTTCCGAATTTTGCACCAAAACTAGTTGAAGCCTAAAAGTAAGGTTGAACCTCTCTGTCTTGCAGTTAACTGTCATTAACAAAATAAGGGTCTTATTTAGGTAGATTGCAAGTCAACTTTGGGTTTTTGAGTTACTAGGATGAAATAACGATTCTCCGATGTACATCGAAAAGATACTCAGAGCCTCAAAAGAACTTCAATGTGGGAATGTTGCTACATTTGCGAAAATAAAATGTTTAGAGCGATATCGAGCAAACAATTGCACAATGAACCTAACCACCAAAGCAAACTTACCTTTTTCCTGGCAATTTTGATCAACTCCTGCAAAATATTCTTCTTGGCGATATGAAAATGCACGTTCTCGTTGCAGTTTTTCAACATTGTCTCCAAGAGCTGCCAAAAAGAATTGAATGTCAAATTATGAATCAGAAATCGACCAAACTTTGTAACATAGTCGCACAACTTTATGATGTTGATAACGTATTCTACTTAGTGAAACCGAGCTTATGGAAGAGCTCCAACATACATACCGCCAAATCAAGTAGTTGAACTTTTGGGTTCTTATGCTGCAAACATATCTTCAATACTTTAACAACCTCTTTGGCATGCCTAAAGAAATTCCAATCAATCCTTCACCAAACTCCATAAATAAATTAACAAATCCAAACTCTCTTTCTTTTTTCAACCATAGATACAAGTGATGTGATTCCAATCTCCGTACAGTTCGTGCATCATAAGGGGTTGTGTCCAATAGTTTCACCCATAACACCACATGAAGAGAACAGAAAGCAACAACGAGATGCCAACTTGTCATGGAATGAGTTTTCATGTCTAAAGCAACTGCCAAATAAACATCATAGAACAATGTTAAAACTAAAACCCAATTGAAGTAGTCTCTGAATATGCGAGAAGAAAGGTCACACATTTTCCCTATGAGCATAGCCAAATACCTGTTGCATTGAACAGTAAATTACCGAACAACAAATAAGAACACTAAAAACAAAACGAATGTGAGTCAGTTGGTGTCCAATGAACTCCAGCCCGAACTGATAAATCATCAACAAAACTCCACCGTTGGACATCCCTTTTCAACCTAAACGGAAGCACAATCCAATCATCCAAGTTATAATTTGTTTATCTTAGGCATTGCCTGCTTCTCTTTATGGGCTGGTAAAACCTAAATTTTTATTTCTATGCTTAATTTAGTTGCTTGTTTCTATAACGAAATTTCTTTGAATACATAAATGAGATGCTTACTTTAACTGGCTTTTGCATGTCACTGTATCACACAAGTCCTTTACCTCGTCAAACACAAACTTCTTCATTACTCCTAGCACCAATATAGCAAACACTATATAAGCAAAATTATGTATTTATAATATACGAAAAAGGATAAGTTAGCAATGCATAATTGCCAAAAAGGGAGTTCAAATGCAGATTCAGACACTTCTCTTCAGATGTTACGGAATATGGAGGCCCTTTGCCATTGTCCTTCCATATGTTGCATAGGAAGAAGAGGGCAACAACGACTCGTCAATATTCCAGTCAGCCGATGATGGTCGAACAGACGGCTCAGCAAAGCTATGTTAGGCTGAGAGCAAAGAGTAATTGGATATTGTAATGACCCGCTATGACATAGGAGATATTAGTAAAATCTCTCTATTTAGCTTTCCGAGTAGTAGAATCAAGCAGTGGGCAATTTTTAGATGTGCTCCTCGAATATGGATTGGTGCAATCTGCCAATTAGCAATTTCAAATTTCACATCACCAAAAAGTCAGATTTGTAATGATTTAATAAAGTTGACGCCTCACATAGAATGGGGCGATGGGATAACTTCTTAACTTTTCCCGCACCTCCTATATAATGCTAAAGATATACTATAGTTGGAATTAAGTTAACAATAATAGAAACAGAAAAAAAAATTGCAATGCGTTACAAATAAAGTTAAGAGTAACAGATATCAAACAGTTAGGTCAATGCAACACTGCAACAGTTTGAGTGTTTCAAAACATTAAGTATATAATCGGAAATACCGAACCAAGAACATAAATGAAATGTTGTTAAATGTTCTTTCGATCTCACCAGCACTTGTTTTACACTTGAAATCAGACTAACTTCATTGGTTATAAGCCCATCGATATTCCCCTGGAAAAGGATTGACTCCAAATTTGAACATATGGTAGTTCATTTTGACGCTGCCACATGGAACATGCACTATCCATATTTTCCTTCTCTTGGTCTTTCCCGTTTTGTCCAACTAAAAAATATCATATTTATTTCCACACTTTCAAGTAACCCCATTATATATGGATAGTGCATGTTCATTTTCGACTCCAAATTTGAACACAGGTTTGACAACCATATATAAACAACTGCAGTCTCCTTAATGATAAGGTGTTATATGGTTCTAAACCTAGCTTTCTCATTGTGGATTGGTGACATAAATAGGGAGTTCACGTTGAATATTAGCTAGTTGGTCCCAGACTCAACCACGAAAACCATGCTCAGGTACAAAATGTGATCAGAATCATGTAACAGTTACGCTTCCTGCGAAGTTTTACAATACCTTACTATAATAAGATAACATTCTACTCAATCAGTTCATCCAGTGGAATCTGTGCACAAGCTACGTAAATTAATGTGTAGAGACAATGACTTGTAAAGGGTGCCCAAGGATTTGCTAAGCATTTTCCAACTCCTAAGATAAGCTAGTGATTTACCTTATGCAAATCAACAGAGTTAACATCCTTACTGGATTAAAAAATGAACTACCAAAAGTCACTCCACTAACTCTGTTCACAGTTTGCACTCTTGCAGTAGTTGCTGCAACAAGCTCTAAACAATAGCAAATTTGTTGGGTCTGTGATACCCCTTCCGACACCATTTACCGTCACACTATGACGAGCAACATAAGCTGGTTTATATAATTGCCCACATTTAGATGCACACTTAGATTTAGATGATCTCTTTGTGGGCCTTCTCGGGAAAACAGAAATTTTTGTTCCTTGGCTCGTTTTAGTGCCTCATTTCTCAAATGAAAGAACATTATAAAGATCCATTCACATTTTGAACTCTCTTGCAATGGTTGCTGCAAAGAACTCCAAAGGATATATTTGTTAGATCTGAAATGCCCTCTTTCAGCACCATATATCATTACACTGACATGTGCAACTTATGCTGGTTATATAACTGCGCACCTTTAGATGCGACGACTTAATTGTTGTTTCCTTCGTTCATTTTAGTGCCTCATTTCTCAAACGAAACAACATTAGTAAGAAATTCATATTTTGAACTCTTGCAGTAGTTGCCGCTTAATAATAGATAAATTAGTTGGGTATGTTCTCTGTGATACCCCTCTTCCGGCTCCAATCAAGAGAAACATTGTAGTTTACATAGACATATATCAAACATGATACCACAATGAAACCTATAATGGTTTAGCAGTTTAACATACTGCATCGGGAACAATAACGGAATTCTCACCGGCACTTGAAGTATACTTGAAAGCAAAAAAGAGGAACTTTTTCATTGGTCAAAAGTCCATTTAGGGATGGATCAAAAATGAAGATCGTTAAGTGGTATGCGCAAAAATGTTCTAGAGCTCTGGTGAGGAAACCTTAAACCTCTTCACAATAGTGTATGTCATCTGACAAGACTGATTAAGATTTAAACAAGATAAAGAGCAAGGACTAGTAATGACTTAATGACTCCAAACACTAACATACGGGTAGGTCATTATAAGATCAGATAACCTGTAGTTCATTATTTTAAGACTTTTAAACGACCTCACTTGAAATATAAACACAGGTCGGACAACCATATATAAGGGTCAAACAACTGTGATCCCCTCAATGATAAGTTGTTCTATGGTTCTAAGAACCACGCTATGATCTTCCTTATTGTGGTCTAATACTATTCAAAGTACCTACTATCTGAATAGTAATAGTCAAATGAATTAGTGACCGCGGGTATCCCACACAAATATATAAGGTTGTTGGTCCCACACTCAACCATGCTTACCATGTGCATATATAAAATGTGACTGCACTTCCTTATCTGTAAGTTACCATCTCCTTTTCATTACACAAAAGCGTACAACACCTAATTCATTAACATTGTAGTCGGGAATATCTTTCCTTCACAGATAATTTCAGAGTTAGGCATCTATGAAATTTCACAATATCCTACTGAAATGAAATAGTGTTCTAGACAATCAGTTCGTCAAGTGGAATCAGTGTGAAAATTATGTAAATGAATATGTATAGATTTTATTTACTATCTGAGTAAGCTTGTTATGTAAACAAGGATCCATTAACAATTCCAACACATGATCGATAAGCAATGTACCTTATGGAAATCAACAGAATTGAAACCCAAACCAAGATTAGCAAATGAACCATCAATAGCCA
>BEHA01050461.1:34257-51879 GCA_002897215.1 Eschscholzia californica subsp. californica | reverse complement strand
AGTAATTAAAATACATCCCACCAAATGTCGGTCCCCGAATATATTTTTCTTCGAAAAATAGTTCAAACACGTATTTTATATATACATAAAATCACACACGTTTTTCGCACACCAACTAAAAGTGCACACACGCGTTTCCCACATGAACCCTCCAAACATAAGTGTTAGGGCTTCTAACGGTCATGAGGGAAATTTCCCCTGGCTGTTAGATTAACCCAAAATTTGTCAGCCACGACAAGTTCTTTCCTTCTCCAGACTTGAGAAAGAAAGAGAGAAAAGAAATAATAGAAGAAAAGAGAGGAGATGATGATAGTGGTGGTGCCCCAACAGTGATGGTGGTGATGGAAGGAAAAAAAGGACAGACAAGAAGAAGAAGATTTGTTTAAAAGGTCGCCTACAATGGGTGTTTGTTGGTGACTCTCCGCCCCACTGAAGTTCGAGGGGAGGGCCGAGAGAGACCTTTGTATTCCCCTTCGTCAAATCTAATGACCAATTCTCTGTGCTTTCTATTTTCTTAACCCAATCCTCGAGCAGTAGCCTTTATATTAACCCATTTAATAAAATCTAATTATGGCAAATTTTTGTTTCATGTATTTTTGTTTAAAGACAAGTTTCATGTCATATGATTGTTATCATTATTAACTATTGTCATAATCACAAATGTATTATACTAGGTATAGCCCGTGCCTTCGGCTAGGGGTGTTCGTTGGTTCGGTATCCGATATTTTGGTGTCATCCGTTACCAAACCACTCATGGTTTGGTTAGTGATTTTTCAAACCGTTACCAAACCGGTCAGAGTTTGGTTCGGTTACTAACCAAACCATCATAAACGGTTTGGATACTAATGGATACCAAACCATCCATAAAACGCAATTTGTTCTCTATGAAAATCAGCGAATCGAGTTACTTTCTTCATACATTGACGTATAAAATCAAGACAACACTCTTGAAAAACCTGGAGAAACAATCAAACTAACATAATGCATCGAGAAAACATTTGAAATATGAAAGACATGTGCAGGTCCCTCGCCGAAATATTATATAGTAGCTAGTAACATTGATGATACATGAATTGTTTTAATCTAATACTAGCTAATAACATTATATTGTAGTAGTGTTGTTGTTTTGTATGGATAGTAGTTATTCTTATTTATAGCAACTAGATGAAAGATATGTATTTGTATGAAGTTATAGAGATATGATAGATGTATTTTAACAAAAATTATGTAAATATATAATTATATATATTAATTGAACTTGACTGGTTCGGTTTGGTTTTAATGGTTCCTAAAAAGTGCATCCACTTACCGAACCAAACAAGTTGGTTTTTGAAAATCTACAACCGTACCAAACCACTCGTTGTTTGGTTTGGTTTGAAAACCGACTGGACCGATTTGGATTGGTTTGGTTTGATTGGTTCGGTCTATTTTTGCACACCCCTACCTTCGGTACGGTTCTGTTTGCTTTCAAAATAGAATAATTTGGTTTCTCACGGATTTGGAAACTTTGAAGAAAAATTAAACTAACATCTTTATTTTCATAGATGCATTTTAAATAAAATCGGTAAAAAAAAATACCCAGTGAATATGACCTAAATCTAAAACATAATCAAGGGGCTATGAATTGTCAGTAACATCCATAAATATATGACAAGTAGTAAATTTACAGATGTTCTCTAATTTAGTTCATCAAATTCTCACCATTACGTTGAAGAGAGAAAGAGATGATCAAGATATTTGAAGACATTTAGTTCTCTGGAACTAGTCAAAGGTACTCAATTTGCGTAGGTTAATCGGTTCGGATAGCCAATTAGATAGAAGATAGTGGTCATGACAAATCAGTCACGACATGTCTACCATGCCTAGTGTACCCTTGTCTTGTAGCGGGTACCCGTGGTCCCTTGGGGACTTGAATGGACCATCTGAATATCGGCTATTTGGTAAGTGACTATGGTGCCACAAAGTTAAGAGTGACATAGCTGATAAAAGAAACTGTTTAATGAAATCCAAAAAGAATATCAAACAAAAGATAACCATTACATTATTATTCCACAGCCACCCAAACATAACAAAACCTTGAATTGGACAAAACATACTGAAATTTAAAGCGTTCAACGAAAAACAGAAACCATCATCAAGAAGTAGAACCAAGAAAATGCATCATAGAACTAAAATTTAAAATGTTCAACAGAAAACATAAACCATCTTCATGAAATAGAACCGAGAAAATGCATCATCATACAACCACTGGCAAACCAATGACACAAATAGTAAAACACAGACAGTAAAATAAGCATAAGAAGTCAATGAAGGTGAGAAAGAATAAGCAGAGATGATGGTTGGTCTTGACCATCACCATTTGAAGGTGATGAAGGGTGAGGAGAGTTGTTTGATGGTGATGAATTGGTTGCATGTTTAGGACATAACAACTGTATTGTTGACCTTTCTCACAACTAATTTGACAACCACTCATGAATGGGCTCGCGCTATCATGTTAAAACTTTGATTCTCGGTCACCCATCTTCTCTATTGGTGTTGTTGTATTGCAGTTGTTGTAGTTTTCTTTCCTTACAATAAAAATAAAGTTTGTGTTCCTCTCATGTTTAAAAACCACAGAAGAATACAATAATAATATCATCTAAACCAATAAAAAAGAGATTCTTACTTAAAGTATTGTTAACTTGAAACTTATTTTTTAACTTGAAACTTATTTCTCTCAGGCAATGTTTAATGCATCTGCAGAGAAAAAACTCCCAGACTGAACACTTTGGGTTCGCAAAGATGCAATAAACATTACTATAACAGAGCAAGTAATTTGGGAAGAAACCCTATAATTGGATGCAAGTGATAGAAAAAGGACAACAGATCACCTCAATTTCTACCGTCCAGACCACCTTTGAAACTCTAATGTAATAGACTTCCTTTTCATTTAGATTGAAGCAACTTTGAAGACACTTTCATACATTAGGTAAGAGAGAAAGAAAATAGAGAAGAGAATGTAACCCCTCCATTTAATGGGGTAAATGATATGAGAAAGAAACTCAAGGAAGTTGTACAACCGTGGGAAGAATCAGATGGATTCTCTATATAGATTTAAAGAGATTAGTTTTTTTTACTGTTCTCGAATGAACAAATAAAAGCTCATGTCGAAGCATAACATGAATAATATAGTCAACGTTTACTGAAAACGGTGAAAACAAAAAAAAACACAATATAAATATCGTACTTTGATGATAAATGCAAATTCAAACACAAAAAAGCACTAAACAAATATGAGAGACGATTTTATCTCTATTTCTTTTTTTCCATCAGTTTTTGAAAGCTTCAAGTAAAAAAACTAAGCTCGTTCATATCAATTAACTTGGTAAGAAGCCAAAAAGTATTAATTTTTCACCCAAATAACATATAAGGAAAACATAAACTATGAAATGGAGCATCAACACCCAAACACGTTTTTTCTCAACTAAATTATATATAAGCACAATATACCATAGAAATGGTTGTGTATCGCACACTATACCAAGCTGTGTTGTCCCAAGTGTTTTTAGTAAATTATGGGTTGAAAGAGTGAAAGAGAGAAATAAGTTACATGTGTGCTACAAATGACATATCATGGTAAATGAAATGAATGTGGAGCTTATGGAAACAATGTCAAAGAGAAACATCTTCGAAATTACATGTGTGCAACCCAACATTTTTTTATCAGGATGATAAGTTGGAAAGTGAATTGGAGGTTGATCAGGCAAAACCCCTCGGGATGATAAAAGTGGAAGTAAATATACCTGTATATAAAAGAAGAGGCATGTTGAGAAAGGCTACCAGAACAATGAATGAGATGAAGCCGTAAGCAATAAGAAGTGTACCTACACAAAGTAAATTGTATATTGCAGAGATTAAAAGACGTTCACTATATGGAAGTTGAAACTCACAATTTTTTTTAAGTACTTGATTATTCTGGTAAGGGTTTACAAAGGATGCAAATAATTGTGGTAAGAAAAACCAAATAGTAGAAATCTCACATTATTTCATTACACAAATCTACATCTCAACAATATTAACTAATAAAATTGGATAAGAGATCAGAGTGGGAAGGCAGAACAAAATAAAGTCTTTGGTGGTTCACAATCTAGAACTACTTTCTTCCAAGCATCAATGAAGGTCGTGGTCGTCGGTGATTATGATAATGACTGATGAAGAAGAAAAAATTGGTGATTTATAGGGATAAAGACGGTAACTGACGGAATGTGAATTTATAGGGATAAAGACAGTAACTGAGGGATTGAGGAAGGTAACAATTCTCCATGAGTTAATAACTGATATCTTCATGATCAATTTAAGAGTTCAGAAAATGCAAAAGATGGTGATAAAGATCGTAACGGATGGATTGGGGAAATTTGGAAGAGTTTAGGAACCCTATTTTGTGTGTGGATTGGACGGATGTTGAGAGGAAAGGGTTTAATTGTGAGCTAATGACGACCATTAGATCTGAATCGTGACAAAGGCCGTGATTTGAAGTGTGCACGCCCAATTAAATAGCGCAAATTAATGACTTTTTTAACATTGCTGATCAAGAGGTTGATATCAGTGCTGACCTGGAACGGACGAACCGATTTATCTCCAATGTTTGTCCCAGTCAGCACTTTTCAACCTGTTTTGTTATATAGATTTATTACCGTTATTTTTATTAAATATCATGTGATATTTTTTGTGAATTTTTAGGCGGTCAAAAAAAATGAATAAGAATTCTCTGAACATCTGTTTATAAGATAGGGATGAGATTCTTTTAACTCGTTTAGGACCAAAAAAAAATGTTAAGGTCGACCATGCTATGGTTTCCCAAATTGTCCTTGCCTTCCACTCTTCCCTCCAACTATACAACAACATATTATATACTTACTTATAAACTAGAGTCTTGGACGGCGTTCCTGGGGGTTCAATCGCTACAGTCGCACTTAATCCCCTTAAACTCTAGGCCCCCTAGTCGATGTAGTCATGAGTCGATGAGACAGTCGGTGCTTAATACTACTTAACAAGAGGTTTAGTGAAACATTATAAAAACGAAATAGTTAAGTTAGTGAACCTCATTTCCCATACACCCTTCTTATTGGTTAGTTCAGTAGAACTACAACCCAAGAGTATCCACACTGAAGTAAAGGATTAAAGGCCACAGTGTAAGTAACTTGGATTGACTTTACATGCATTTTGGACACCTATCATTCTTTAATTGTTTGAAGAAATTCGTCCGAGAACGTGTCTATGTCGCCACGAGTGGGAAGTCCAAAAGAAAAGAAAAACCCAGTCCAAGCCCATAAAGATTAACAGAGTTAGTCCTTTATCCAAAGCACCTCATATTCACAAGACAAAGCTTTCACCTCCAGAACTTATTAGAGTCCCAAGACAGAGCTATTTAAAAAACCTAAATCAACTATCTCTAGTTCTCTCTCTCTGGTTATCTCTCTCTCCACCGAAGTCAAACGACCAAAGGTACTCTCTATCATATCTCTATGGTTCTACTCAGTTCTCCCTGTTAGGGTTTCAAAGTGACTAAAATCTCTCTCCACCGAAGTAAAAACACCCTAAGGTACCCTGTCTATCTCTCTGGTACTCTTTCTCTCACTTTCCTTCTTACTCATTCTCTCTGTTAGGGTTTCATAGTATCTAAAATCTTGCTCACTATCCACCGAACGGTATCATCGATTAAGGGTTTCAGCTTTTGGCTTTAAGGATTCTACGGTTAGCTTTAGGGTTTCGTCGGTTGGAAAGTTATAAATCTTAAACCCATTAACTGATTTTAGTTTTTTCAATTGATATGTCAAGATTTTGGTAGGTTATTTCTACTTCTGGACTTTTCTTTTTGATTTTATGATCTTGTTTTTTTGTTTCTTCTCATGATTTGTTTTTAAGATCTTTTTTCGGTGTTTATGATATTGTTTGTGTGTTTCTTCTTTTTTATTTTATTTTGCTCCCATAAAAGTAATATGTCTTTCAAATCTGAAATTTCAAAGCAGATTTTGGGCAATGTTTATTCCAGATTTGAAAATGTCTATTACATATTTGAAAATGTCTATTAAATATCTGAAAAATTTCATAATTGTTTTATGGTTGCTTGTACAAATGTCAAATTGTGGGTCTTTTGAGGTTTGGAAACTAAACATTTTACGAAATGGTTTGTTGAAAACATGAATGTACAAAGTATATGTTGAACTATATGAGGAGTTTCAGAAAAAACTAATACATTTTTTAAATTGTACATTAATTAAAATAGTGAGAGGTCGACTAGTCAAGGTTGCGAGAGAAGATAAAAACAGTAAAATAGAAAGTCCAGATGGAGAAGGGTTATTCATGTTGTTATGGGGGTTCATCAGCGGATGACAGGTTTCAAACGAGAGATAATAATCATCTCGAATGAACCCCCCCATCTGTGGTATCAAACCTTGAAGTGGAGTTCTGTAGCGGCTGACAGGTTTCAAGCGAGAGATGATAATTTTGTTGTTATGGGGGTTCATCAACGGCTTACAGGTTTCAAACGAGAGATATTAATCATCTCGAATGAACCCCCCATCTGTGGTATCAAACCTTGAAATGGGTTTTGTAGCGGCTGACAGGTTTCAAACGAGAGATAATAATTTTGTTGAAGTGAGTTCTGTAGCGGCTGACAGGTTTCAAACGAGAGATAATAATCATCGGAATGAACCCCCCATCTGTGGTATCAAACCTTGAAGTGGGTTCTGTAGCGGCTGATAGGTTTCAAACGAGAGATAATAATTTTGTTGTTATGGGGGTTCATCAGTGGTTGACAGGTTTCAAACGAGAGATAATAATTTTGTTGTTATGGGGGTTCATCAGAGGCTGACAGGTTTCAAACGAGAGATAATAATCATCTCGAATGAACCCCCCATCTATGGTATCAATCCTTGAAGTGGGTTCTGTAGCGGGTGACAGGTTTCAAACGAGAGATGATAATTTTGTTGAAGTGGGTTCTATTACGGCCGACAGGTTTCAAACGAGAGATAATAATCATCTCCAATGAACCCCCCCGTCTGTGGTATCAAACCTTGACGCTTGGAGTTAGTCACAGAAAATTTAAAAAGGTAAACCAATTGCCCACTATTATTTGCAATAAACCAGTGCCACCCTTATTCTCAAGTAAAACCCACAATTGTGGGTAATATGTGATGTCAAAGAAACTTGCTAAAATCACAGAAGAGAAGAGAAAAAAGGAGTTCAACAAATAGGTAAGTCTCCGCATATAATACAACAAATCAATGTCACGACTAATTAAAGTTGTCCTTGAGCAAACTAGAATATATCATACTGCCATTGATCCCACATTACTTGGCACCCCACGGCTAATTAAAGTACCTTATTTTTTATTTTATTTTGCAGATTTTCATCAACCGGATGTAAGTATATTTTCATTTTACTTAGACTTCATGTTGATGTGTATTCTCCCTTTTGTTTTTTTTAATTTCCTTCACTCTTTTAATTATCTTTGTAGGTTTGATTAGTGTTACCTGAAAAATTCAAGATTGAAGAATATTAACTTTATTGTTTTTTTGAAAAATTGGACAGGAGAAACACTAACTGTTTCAACTCTCATTTTTGTGTACTCACAACGTTGTAGCCAAAAGGGATCTTTCGCGTCCTACAGTTGGTTACTCAAGATATAAATCTGGCCGTTAATTTTTTATTGAGAGTTTAGATCCAACGGCAGATACCGTATCGTCTCATGTAAATCTACACTAAATGGAAGGGTATGAGAGTCAGTTTAAGAATAACTTCCTCAACTTCATCTCATTATTTTCACTAAATTCAGTGTTGAACTCTCCCTTAAAAATCTCCTACTTATTTACAAAATATAACTACCCTCCTTAACTCTCTTAACTTCTAATTTGAAATTTAAATTCCACAATTCAGAGCAAATCGTGGGAGAGAGGAAATAAGAGAGATAAATTCATCATATATAGGAGAGATTAATTTCACATTTATTACCTTCTGTGTCCCAAATTCTCATCTGATATGAGAAGTTTTAAGTTTTTCTCTTTAAAGTTTGATTATCTTTGAAAAATTAACTTTATTTTTTTTTGTTTTATTTGTTTTCATTTTACTTACGGCTCCATGTTGATTTGTATCTCCCTTCTGTTTTTTTTTTTAATTTCCTTCACTCTTTTACTTATCGTTGTAGGTTTGATTAGTGTTTGCCTAAAAAATTCAAGATTGAAGAATATTAACTTTATTGTTTTTTTTTTTTGAAAAATTGGACAGGAGAAACACTAATTGTTTCGACTCTCATCGTTGTGTACTCACAACGGCGTAGCCAAAAGGGATCTACCGCGCCTTACGGGCGCGGTGGAACCTAGTAATATTAAAGGCAGATCCTGTTACATATAATACATTTTTTTTCCATGAATTATGCATTTCTATTGATGTGTAAAACATTATGAGCATTGTATCAGTAATAAAAAAAAATGCGCGTAATTGCACCAGAATATTAAATTCAGCTCATATGTTATATGCAATAAGCATTTCCTTCAATATAGATTCCAATTTGCAAATCCACCCTACTATTTGGGTTCAATACACATCAATGCTTCTACATACCACTGAAGTTTAGCATATGAATCACATTCTTGTCCAAAGGTGTCGTTCATTGCAACTCTCTTACCATTATATGAATAGTGATAGTTGAGGTCCATAGTCTTGAAGAAAATTATAGGTGACGCCTTTGTGCTGCGGTTCAGATGTCTCTTAGTATCATCCAAAATCAGATTACAAACCCAATTGCTTGCCAATTTTGGGTCATTTGGCTTTAGAATAGCATCAACATGTACAATCATGTTTGAGGAAAAAAATATTTACTCCACCTAGAAAAAGTTGATCAATATGAGTGAATATGAGACCTTATGATTCAAATTTTAATGGTGCTGTCATTTTTCGAGTATCTTCACCCATCTCCATTGTGTATCTAAAGTAGATTTATCTCCTCAAAACAAACATCAAACTTTACAAAACTTTGTACAGTATATACAGAACAAGTTATATAATGTATATAATAGTTCTACAATACATACCGAGTTTGTAATTTGTATTCTACAAATGAACTAATATGACAACATTTTATCGAAGTTGTCGTATACATTGTATGTAATGTAAGGTACAACTTATACAATACATACAAAGTTGTGCATTGTATTATACAAATGAATTAATGGAGGAATATTTACAGAAGTCTTCTTTTGTATCCATTATGTAATATATAACACAAATAGAATATTGCTATAATATTAATCCTTAGACATGCATTGTAACAAACAATGTTCAAACTATCTAAATAATGTACATACAATCTGCAAAATGTCCCCAGAATTATATATAATGGTTAAACAACATAAAGTGTAGAGAGGGAAACAAACACAAATCAATCAAAAAATGTATGGTTCATCTTTTTATGTTTTTTGACCCTTTCTAATCGAAAGTTTGTGCTTGAAAAACATAAAGTGGATATCACCTTTGATCAACACACCAAACACCAAAGAACTTCATGGATATAAAGCAAAGATTAATCAAGGTGTATATTATCATGATGTAAACCGTTTTTTTAAAAGTAAAACTAGTTTTACAGTGAAAAAAAAAAAATTTTAAAGATAAAATCATTGAAGGATTGATGAAACTAAATGAAAATAAGTAATTTACATATGATGAAGGTGATGAAAATGACTTATATTAAATGGTTGATGATGAAGATGACTGATATTTGAAGAATGTGAAGAGGATGATGATATATGCAGAGGATGAAAAAGATGACTGATTAAGGAAGGTGATGATACATGGTGGAGAAGATGATGATACCGGATTTTTCGAGCCGGATTTTCGATCTCCTTTGGAGAAGAGTGCTTCGGTTAAAAAATAAAGAAGATAAGCTTTGTTAGTTTAGGAGAGATAATGATTGTGGTATTGTAGGAAATAGAGGGTAAGAGACTAAAAAGCTGACCAATAAAGAGAAAGTGAGAAATAGTGCAGGAAGAGTGGGAGAGAGATAAAAGGCAAAGGTATGTATGGAAGGGTAAAATTGAACGAAGAAAAAACTATTCTTGCCAAAGGATGGGAGTTGGTGCATTGGGATTCTCATTTGGACTAGATGTAGGTTTTATAATTTGTTTTTGGACTTCTGATCCTTTTGGGAGATGAATGGACTATTTTTCCTGTTAGGGCCATCCTTATGGACCTTAAAGCAATTTTTTCATGTATCTGTGCAGTATATGATAATCAAGTCATCAATTTTATATATGCAGTTCGTCATTTTCAAATAATTTGATACTCGTTTTTAAGATTTACCGGACCCCAAATTTTTTATTGTAAGTATGTATAAGAAAATCTTACCAACAAGAATCAAAACTTTGACAACAAATCACTTTGGCAAGAACTCACTTTACAAGAACATGGTAGATTGCACCATTATATATTAACAATTAACAAATAATATTAACAAAGACACAACACAAAAGATTCACAAACAAACAACACATAGTTTTCACACTTACAAAAAACTAGGACTTTGTTATCAAAGTTAAAAATATTAGGGTATTTTTCATTAAGTTAAGAAATAGGTTTTAGGGTTAATAAAAAATACCTAAAGAGAGATAAAATGGTACTTTGTCGAGGTTCATAGGTTTTTTTATAGAACGACCTTGGCTTCTATATCCATAAACTTATGGGAACCTATAGAGAGAGTGAGCAAGTCAGTTGAGTTGAAAAATCTAAATATAGAGAGAGTTGAATTCCGCATGTTGAGTTGAAAAAAACATGCAAAGAAAATGAGCAACTTGGATTTGGGACGAGTATAAGAAAAGGACTGTGAGAAAAGGGTCAAAGAATAAGAACATGAGTTCTCAAGTTTCGGGGTTGAAACTTTAAGACTCTGCCAAAAACCCTTGGTTGGAATGGTAAGAGGTATAATCTTCCACCTAGAGGTCAAAGGTTCGAGGTACACGATGAACAATTCAAAAAAAAAAAGAAATTTTAAGACTCTAGATAGTCTAGACTATCTTTTATATGAGGGGTACTTTTAGTAGAAAACCCTAAAAAGGGCATTCAAACAGTTTTCCTCATACTAAGATCATTTGGCCAAAGTCATCTTGGTTAAGAGTCATTTGACCCAATCTCTCAAATTTTTCTTTTTCTTTGAAATAGACTATGATCTACGTTAATCGTTACATGGCATTGATACATCATCAAAATGTGATAAACACGATAACCGCCTAAATTAAACTAATGATGAAAGGGGCCTAAAACCCAAAAACATACTAAACAACCTAAATCCCAACAAACTTATTATTTATACATTTAATAACCCAAATTCAATAATTATGAATTTCACCTCTTCTAACAAACGAACCCGAGACCTCCAGAATTTTAGAGATTATACCAACATTATCCACCACTCGGGCAATGAAATGTTTGACCAATTGTTTTTATTAGGGAAGTTTTATAGGGTCCTCCCATTTTTGTTAAAAAGCCTCCCCATGAATTCATTGACTTGGTAAATAGTCATTTACCTTGTTTGGTTAAAGGCCCCCCATGCAATGGTTTAAAAACTCACTTTAAGGGTGTCTATCACCCACATTAGCAATTTACATATCTCAACCCTAAATCTCTCCAAAACTCAAATCCCTAAATATTCATCTTCTTCCACTTTGGTGATGACCGAACTTTCAGAAACTAAATCTAAGGTTTGAGGAAGATGAAAGAAGAAGAGATGAAAATGAAAAGAGAACGAGAGAGAAACCGAGAGAGAATGAGTAAGAGATGAAGATGAAAATGGCGGTAGTGATCGAGGTGATAGATTTTACAAAAAGAGAGAAGATAAACTGAAGAAGAAGAAGAAGAAGAAGAAACATATTTTATGAGGTAGATGAAAGAGGGGTGAGACTTTTGATCGGTCAAAGGACTTTTTCTTGGTTTAAATAATTTTGACCTAACGACGTTAACTCAACCGTTAATTCTAACTAGCAAAGGGAGAGTGCCTTTTTTCTGGAAGGCCCAACGTGAAAAATTTGAGGAACACTTTGAAAAGAGCCCTTTTAACAAGTCATTTTCCCCCTATAAAAGGGGTAATTTCTAGAAAGGGTAAAATAATATTGAAAATGAGTATAAAAGCACAAAACATTTGAAAATTATTATTCAGGTCAAAAAGTGTGCAAATACTAAAATACCCCTTTTTGTCATTTTGTGTAACTAATTTCTTTTATTTTTCCTTAAATTTTAAATCGATATAACTTTTGTTTGAGATGTCGGATTTCTATAAAAATTATATATTTAGAAATGATTTTTCATTAGCTATCTAACAAGATCCACTTTCAATACTTTTTTTTTCAAAAAAAGAACCCAGAAAAAAAATGACGTTTTTTTCCTTTACGTTTTTCTGCAAACTTGTTTGCAACAATCTGTTATGCAAACGTGTTTGTAACAATCTGTTATGCAAACGTGTTTGCAAAAATCTGTTATGCAAACGTGTTTGCAACAATCTATTCTGCAAACGTGTTTGCAACAATGTAAACTGCAAATATGTGTTTGCATAATGTAAACTGCAAATTGTGTTTGCAAAATATAGATTGCAAACATAATATGCAAGCTTTGCATAATATAATCTTGAGTTGCATATCTTGCAAACTCGATTTGCAAATCGAGAATATAATCTTGAGTTTCTTAGATTGCAAAAAGTGTTTTGTTTGGACAGACGCTTGATTTGATCTTAGACGACCTTAGATTCTCGCAATTCAAACTTGGACAACAAGACAAAAGACAAACCCCCACTCCCCCCTAAAGTTGGATTTTGGGATCAAACAAGAAATTACCAATCTTAAGTAGGATTGATTCATTTGAAGAAAATTGATAGTAATCAAAATCTAAGAAACACTTAAAACTACATCAAAGACCCCCAATATGTGATTTTTATCAACTTTTTGCACTACAAGCATTTACAATCAATAACTAATAAATATCACTTTTACCTATCAACTAAGAACCATTTCATAAAAAAAAAAACTACTACAAGAACCAAACCTTTCGTTTTCGATATAGATATCTTCAAGAACCAAAAGAAAACGTCAAAAGGCCACAAAGCCCAATTTCTCTCATATTTTCCTCAAAAATTAAGAACTTATACAACACCAAACTCATCCTGTATTAGAAATGAAGGAAGTAATTATCAAAAACATCCAAACTAATATAGTTTGAAATAAACCAATCATCAACACCAGGCAATTTTGACAACAACTTCCATTGTCTAAAATAATTTAAAATGCTAATGAGTTTAACAATGACGGCTTTAACTAATTATCATATAAACAAACACAAAAGCTAAGAACAACCATAAGAAACCAGCTACTAAGTTATTTTAATGATCAAAGCTTAAAGTAGAATTAGGAATTCTTACTCAATTTTTCGAACCCATATCTTGTTTATCAGCCATTTGAGAGAAAACCTTTGTTGCCATCATATTATCTTCGAAATATCGAGCATAAGGATGTTCTTTAGGCACTAGTCTTTTATACTTCTCAAATTGTTTTTCAGCTTCACCATTCTTCCTCAATAAAGTATGAATTATCCCTTGGCAAAGATAAGGTCTGAAGTCTCGTGGTTCTTCCTTCACAAGTTCTTCATAAACCTTTAATGCATCAATATAACTTCCTTCAATTACCTTAATTTGAGCAACTAACAATTTAAAGTCTCTCAATTCTTCTTTTTACTTCTCTATCTTACAAATTTCCATATCCTTTCCCATTCTCTTCAATACATCCCCTGATTCTGATTGTGAAGCTGCCACTATTAAACCATGATAAGCTTCAACAAAGATTGGGTCTTTTGATAGTATCACTTCAAACCCTTATTTTGCTAATTCCGATTCTCCAATTGAACACAAGAGATGGGATTTTAATAATGACCACTGCTTCTCTAGAGGTTCAATTTTGATCCATGGTTTTGAGAACAGACGAGAGTGGTTTGAACCCTTCAAAATTGTTTTTTTTGTGGTGGTTTTGGGGATCTGGGGAGGAAGATGAAGAAGAAGAAAAGAAAGAAAATGCTTTGAGGATGATCTTAGTCTTTGTAAGAGGTTTGAGTGGAAATGAAGAGATGGGTTTTGAGAATGGTAATGGGTGATTTAGTGAGAGATGAAGAGGATAGCAGTAATGGAAGCTAAATTTAACTTCCCAGAAGCTTTCATGGAGATAGCTCTTCTTCGTCACCAAATTTTGGGCTTTGTTTTCTAGGGTTTGTGTCATCAACATCAGAAACGAACCTGAACTTAAATTTTTTCGAATCAAGAAGAAGAAATCGAAGAACAAGATGTATCGAAGAAGAAGAAGAACTGCAGGAGGATCGAAGAAAGAGGAAGAAAACCAAATTTCTGAATTTTCTGAAGAGGGAGGATAGGGTTATTTTGGGAATGAAAATAAAAGAAAGTGACCTTATTGATAATTATCAATATTATTTCAAACTTTACCAATTATTACATATAAAATTTTGGTGACTTCTACCTAATATAAAATAATCTAGACTTTTTTAGTTATTTTGATAATATTTTCATCCCAACGAGTCATTTTCCCCCTATAAAATCTCCCTTCTTATTATCGGTACATTGACCAAAAAGCCACAAGGCAAGCATGGAACTTTCTAAAATAACGGATATATGGAGTAGAAGTAACAAATAACGGGTGTTTTATTGACGTTGTGTGGATTAGCATTGGGCTAAAAACCTGACCTCATCTAAACAAACTCCCACGTCCCAACGTAGGCACAAAAATCAAAAACCTTTCTTCATTATCAATCCCCATATCTCCCATTTCCCAATGTAACCGAATCACAAAACCTCATCTCTGACGTACCCACATCCACAACTCTATCTCTATCCCCTTAAACCCCCATATCCCCTTAAACCCATATAAACACACCCACCCACCCAAGTACCCAACTCTCTCTTCATTTTAGACAGAGAAGAGAGAGAAGTTAACAAGATCAAGATGATGGGATTAGGATCAAATGGGTATCAATCACCAATGATGAAGAAAACTACTAGTAATAATATGGGTATGTATGATGTACCAGAAGGAGTAGATATCAGAGGACGTTACAATGAAGAATACAGTAGTAAGATATTAACAAAAGAAGCGTTACAGTTTGTAGCGGAATTACAAAGAGAATTTAGAGGTAGAATTAAGTATGTATTAGAGTGTAGAAAAGAAGCACAGAAAAAATATAATATGGGTATGGTTCCTGGGTTTGACCCAGCTACTAAATATGTTAGAGAAGGAAATTGGATTTGTGCTTCTGTTCCACCAAGTGTTGCTGATCGGAAAGTTGAGATTACGGGACCTGTTGAACGGAAAATGATTATTAATGCTCTTAATTCCGGTGCTAAAGTTTTCATGGTCAGTCTTCTTGTTTCTTTTCTTTTTTGTTTTATTTTCCATCATTTGAAAATTGAAAATGCTCATGGCTTTCTTTTTGTGACCGTTGGATGGTGAGTGTTATTTTTTATGGCCCTCGATTTGTTAGCATACGACAGGTGGTGTTCAGTAGTTGGGTGGGCCTTAGATGCATGTGCGACACCTGTCCATCAATTATTTACCTGCTGTTTTTCTACCGTTTTATGTTTGGAAAAAAGAAAAACCAAAAAGAAAAGATAACTTTTTAGAATTTTTTACACCTACTATGGTAGCGGATTACAAGACACCCATTCAAAAAAAAAACAAAAATGATGGTACGTCCGGCCACTCTTTCGGATAGGTCTCGACCTGATTCTTGGGCGGGTGATATGGTCAGACCAGATTTAAAGAAAGAAAGTGAAAAACTCTCTCCCTCTACATTTGGACCGGCCACTTCACCGGTCATACCAACAACCTTGAAAAAAAAAGGTATTCTCTATTAATACGATGTAATAAACGTAATAACTATCGAATTCTTTATATACACTAGTCTATAGTTCAATTATATTACAATCCAAAAACTCACTCCTATGGGATGGAATGTGAGACTTCCGCAACTAATTATATTGTAATCCAAAACTCACTCTTGTGGGATCGAACATGAGACTTTCGCCACTGGGCTATGGCAGGTGGCAAATTTTTAAGGGGTGAATGGGATTAGATTGATTATAAAACAAAGATTAAATTGAGTATCTTTCCATTTTACTTCACTAAATTACTTAAATTCATAATTGTAGTAAGTTAAGTGTCAAAATTTAAGATGAAGGTTATCTTATGAATTTAGGTGAAAAATAAAGTTTGGAGTAATTAAACTAAAAAAAGCATACATGAAAAACCAAATTAAATACTATAAATTTGGATAATTACTCTAATTAAAATCTATGTATGGATTAAAATCTGTCATAGTTGTTATTAAAATGGTGGTAGTTTGATTTGGTTTCTATAGGCTGACTTTGAAGATGCATTATCACCAACTTGGGAGAACCTAATGAAAGGTCAAATTAACTTGAAAGATGCAGTAGAAGGCACCATAAGCTTCCATGATCAAGCCAGGAACAGGGTTTACAGGCTCAATGAAAAGACAGCGAAGCTCTTCGTTCGTCCTCGAGGATGGCATCTTCCCGAGGCTCATATTCTCATTGATGGTGAGCCTGCGACTGGTTGCCTCGTCGACTTTGGTCTGTACTTTTATCATAACTATCGATCATTCAGACAGAACCAAGGTGCTGGTTTTGGTCCTTTCTTTTACCTCCCCAAAATGGAACATTCAAGGTAATCAATCCAAACCATGTTACGTGTCTATGTTTGTGTGTTTGTACGTGTCTTCATGTGCACGTTCGAGCTTGGGCTCGGGCTCATCGTGTTGTATGTCTGATTTAATTAGGTGGAAGCTAAGATATGTGGAATTTGCAGGGAAGCTAAAATATGGAACTGTGTGTTCGAGAGAGCAGAAAAGATGGCAGGAATTGAGAGAGGAAGCATCAGAGCTACGGTATTAATCGAGACTCTTCCCGCCGTGTTTCAAATGGATGAAATCCTCTATGAACTACGAGACCATTCTGTCGGGTTGAACTGTGGTAGATGGGATTATATTTTCAGCTACGTGAAAACTTTCCAAGGTCACCCAGACCGTTTACTTCCTGATAGATTTCAAGTTGGAATGGCTCAGCATTTCATGAGAAGTTATTCTGATCTCCTCATTCGAACATGTCATAGGCGTGGAGTTCACGCCATGGGTGGTATGGTAAGTACAAAACAAATTTCTATAAACAATTAGTTTGAATTCCAAAATACGTTACAGACATACTTCAACTTGTAATTCTACAGGCAGCCCAGATACCGATCAGGGATGATCCAGTAGCAAACGAAGCAGCATTAGAGCTAGTGAGGAAGGACAAACTACGTGAGGTTCGTGCAGGTCACGACGGGACCTGGGCAGCTCACCCAGGTCTGATCCCTGCTATCATGGAAGTTTTCGCAAACAACATGGGAAGTACCCCTAATCAAATCCATATTAAGCGAGAAGATGCAGTTAATATAACTGAAGAAGACCTAATTCAGAAACCTAGAGGCGTTAGGACAATTGAAGGTCTTCGATTAAACACTAGGGTTGGAATACAGTACTTAGCTGCATGGC
>BEHA01050461.1:15917-28267 GCA_002897215.1 Eschscholzia californica subsp. californica | reverse complement strand
AGGGAATGGTACAATAATAAAATTCCTCTTAGAACAAAGTTTAAGCAAAAAAGTTTGCTCAAAGCTTAAACACTTTGACGCATTTCAACAAAAAAATAAATAAACACTTTAAGGCTAAAACACTAATCACTTCTTACGAAGTTTTTCACAATTATTAAAATTATTATTTTGATATTGTAGTAAAACCGATTAGCTATTTTTAGAAGGAATTTTTTTACATTTTACTAATTCATGCATCGTGTTTTAGAGTGAAACTATAGAAAGCTGTAACGGAAGCAAAACCATAAGAAGTAATAGTATATATGCACGATTCATTAGCATACCATTGTTCCGTATACATCAGGATACATCTATATAATAAGGGAGGAGGGTATCTTTTTCCCTCCTCCCATTGTTCCGTATACATCAGGACACATCTATGTAATAAGGGAGGAGGGTATCTTTTTCCCTCCTCCCTTATTATAAATCGCTTAGATGTAGAGTATGGCTTCAGTTTAACTTTAAGGTCGACTGGTTTTGAAGCCCTAAAAAAATAATCATGGATCAATCTGAAATACACAAAATGAAAAAAGAAGATGAACCCAAGAAAGAGAAAACAGTTTCACAAAGAAAGAGATATACCTCCAAACCAAATCAAATACTGAGAGAAAGATCAATTTGAAATACAAAATGAAAAAAGAAGACTGAATCCAAGATGAAAGAGAGAACAGTTTCAGAGACAACGAAAGATACCACCAAACCAAATCAACACAGAGAGAAAGATATCTCCTGATCTTCCATAAGTTGAGAAAGATGGGGAAAGAGATACGAAAATGAAGGAAAGAGATACGAAATGAGAGAAAGAGCTTAACAGAGAGAGAGCTGGGACGGAGAAGAGAGACTGATGAATAGAGAGAGGGTGCAGAAATTTGAAACTTAAAAAAAGGAATATTCCTTTTCCTTCATATCCATTTAGACCGTCAGATGATTGGAGATAAACCTATGAGGTTAAATCTCAACCATTTGGAGGAGGGAAAAAGATACCCTCTTCCCTTATTATATAGATTAACATAAATATTTAAAATGTGTAATTGGTTGTTGACATAAAGAATGTTGTTCATAGTTGGATGTACAAACAAGATTTCATTGATCTCTTTGTATCTTTGTTGAATAATTTGTGCCCCTACTGTTGCCTTGGAGCAAATTTGTGCCCCTACTGTTGCCTTGGAGCAACACATGCATTTGTTCCTGACTCTTTGAGTTTGGAGTACTGCAAGGAAGTGGAGGGTGTGTTCATACTAGGACAGTAACTCAAATGATAAATATAGAGTTGAACGAATAGAAGGAAACAACAATGCATAATGTGAACATTATAGAATAGACGAGGGTTGATTTTAACTATTCCTTGGTATTTGTGTTACTTAAATTGATTTTGAATGTTTATATCATTTTTATCTCTATTCATGTTTGAGATTGTATATTTAGATCTTTAAAATTTTGAATGGGGTCTAGTTGCATCGATTGCATGGTTTAGTAACTCTCTTATATCTCCCCAGAATCGCTGGCCCGTCATGACTCAATCTCCATATAAACAGTTGAACCTTCGGATTCATCTTAGAATTTTTTCCATAGTTTTGTCCAAGAGAAATCTATAATTGATTGTCTGAGTAAGGTTGGAGCCTTGAGAGAAGAATACAAAGATTTAGGCGAATAATTTCCTTTATCTGTAATAGTCCAAATCAACTTGTCTTGAGCTATGTGATTAGGCAAAGGAATGGACATGATAGCATTGGCTGATTCTGTAGTGAATAGAGTCTGAATGAGATTCTAATTCCACCCTACATGATGTGGTAAAAGTAAATCCGCGACCCAATGAATTCCTGTTGATAATAGTTAGTGGTGGCCAACGGGTCGTGTCGGCACAGAAACGGACCGGCACAACCCGTTTATAAGGCAACATGACACGGCACGGAACGTCGCGTGCCGTGTCGTGCCGACCCATCACGGGTCAAGCGGGTCGTGGCGGGTCTGGGATTTTAAGCCCCCAGGCCCGTCAACCACGACACATTAGGAACGGAAACACGACACGCCACGACCCGTGACGTTCCTAACCAACCACGGCACGCTAACCCGTTAGAAACGGGTACTTAATTTACAAAACATTATTGTTATTTTGTTGAAAGTAGTTGTTAATTGATAAAATTAATAGTTAATAAAATTATTAAGTAATAAAATAAACATAGACTCTAAAGTTTAAGCAAATATCACAACGTTTGACTTGAAAATTATTTAGTGCTTTCTTTTGTTACGTTTGGCAACAGCTAGCCCATTAGCCACGAACCAGCACGGAAACGACTAGGATCACCACGAAAACGGCACGACAACGGTTAGGTCGTTGTCATGGGGCGTTTCTGTGCCAAGACCTTGTAGTCTGGGCACGACACGACACGGCTCAAAGGCGTGCCTAGCGTGGTTGTGGCGTGTCTAACACGCCACGACTGTCAAACGGGCCATGCCGCCACGACACGGCCCGTTGACCACCACTAATAATAGTTCAGGTTTTTTGTTTACTAATGTAGGTATCCATGGATCATGTTCAATTCTGATTGAAGTCCCATTACCAACTTGCCATATGATATGAGCTACCATGGATTGTCTGGAGTGGAGAATAGCCTTCCAAAAAGGAGTAGATGTTGACATGTTGTAGCTCCAGGTGAAGTCCAGAAATCTTATGGATGGGCGCTGATATCAGCCAAAATGTTATACGCGACCCGGCCTATTCTTGACCCAGGTTAATAATCATTGACCCGGACGCTCTATAAGCACTCAGTCAACTAATCAATGATCATTGACTTGGGTTGTTCAATCAAGAGAGGATGCATTGTCAAGGTCTCCTTAATCCTCATGGATTTCTTAATATTAATCAAAGAAAACAAATCAGTTTCTTATTCCAGCTGATAAGGTAAAAGGATCATTTCTTTCTTTGAGTTTGCCAGAGTGAACCTAGGACGAGCATTCGAATACTTACACGGCAAAATACTAAAAAGGGAGATTCATCTTACACCAGAATGAAGTGTGTTTGATCAAACATCTTTTCTCTAGTTGGTCTAGCAGCTTTGTTATGAAGAGACGAGGAATAAGTTCACGTTTGAGACCTGAATAAGCTCTGTTCTTATGAAGAAAGATGGTGATTACTGAGTGTATTTGAATTTATAACATTGGCAAATGGATAATCAAGAGCTAAAGCTTGTAGACCATTATTACAATAAAAATGAAAATTGTGTCATACTATATCTTTTTTCTGTTTTTACAGAGAATATGAGTGAGAGATGTCCCGGCTTGGTTAGAGAGTAGATTTTTTTTTGTTAACAGAAATCACCTACGATCTACGTTAGTTATTACAAGGCATTGATATATCATACAAGACATTGATATATCATGAAGATGTGATGAGCACGATAACCGCCTAAGTTAAACCAATAATGAAAGAGACCTAAAGCTTTATCCCATGAAGTAGTGAGATCGAGTCTCGGCGGAAACAGTTTGCCATCAAAATTTATCTCATGTAATTTAGGCAATATATATACTACTAATTCGTCCGTCTTTAGGTCTCTTTCATTATGTCGGGCTTTAGGCCTCTTTCACTATGGTTTAGATTAGGCGGTTATCGTGATCATCACATCTTCATGATGTATCAACCGCCTTATAACGGCTAACGTAGATCGCACTCGATTTCTCAAAGTAAAAAAAGAAAGAATTTCAGTCAAAATCCTGGGCGCCTACAGAATATCCAGCGATTGGGCCGCCTGATAATAGACCCGGCCGCTAATAGCAGTTCTCCCGGGTGCCTTTAGAAGATCCAATGTGTACGTGCAACCTCGACAAAAAATGACGGACCATCTTACGTCCTACTTCTACGAATTGGGGGTCACGTGCCACTTAAGAGTATGGTGCCACGTCATACGAGGCTAAAAAGGTAAATATGGCGAAAGTAAATCCATTTCAAGAAATCTCAACCCAACTGGCACTTCGAGAAGGGCATCATAATATTTAAATGATTATATTTATAACCGTCCGATTAACCAATGTCAAAGATCTAACGGTAAGTGATACATTTATCACCGCGATTAGCGGTTTCATTTCTTTATAAATATCGGGACGGAGGGAACCTGATCTACATCACTTCTTTTCTCTCTCCTCGGGTTTCTCTCTCCTCTCTCTGTCTCGAAGCAGGACGAAAAAAAAGCTAGGGTTTGCAGGGAACAGGTTGAAGAAGATCTGAAAGACAATTAGGGTTGAAGAACTAATCTTTTCATCTTTGAGCTACACGAATGGTGGTTCATTTTGTTCTATTATCTTGATCTAGGGTTTCGTCTTTGGGATATATGCTCGATTGAGGGATAAGGTTTCGTATATTCGAGATTCCGCTTCTCGTTTTTCTAGTTCATCTTCCTTGGAGGGGGTGCCGAAGAAACACTTGCGAGTTATGATGGTAAATCTGATCTTTGGAGTGGTTCATTTTGATTGGAAATTCTTGCTTCGTTTAAATTGTTGAGTCCATTGAAGGTTAGGGTTTGTGATTCGAGATATGAAAATTGGAATTTGTTTCATACAAAAATTGTTCATATTGATATGTTTAGTGAATAATTATAACCTAGTTCAACATCACAATTAATTATATTAAGTTTGACCTTAAACTTTACAACGACAAGGGAAATTAGGGTTTTCATCACATAAACGTAATTTCTTATTGGGAATTAGGAATTAAATTTTATTCAGGAAAAACACCTTGAATTTAGGTGTCCTATTATTGATATGTGCAGACCAAGGGATTTAATTTTATGGCACCATCTGTTCTTGTAGAACATACTTGTAGGCAAAAGGAATTAAAGAATAACTCACAGGAAGTACTAACTGCAATGGTGGGGAAGACACAGAGAGTATCTAGGGGTTATTCAACTGGATTTGTTCCTGATTACCGTTATGCTGTAGAAACGATAGGAGAATCTGAAGGTTTAGGAAGCTCAGGTCGATTTGAGATGGATAGGACTGCCTCAGATGATTCGTTTGCTCTTAAAAGGAAATGTATAAGTTTAAATGTTGATATAAGTAATGGGTTTGGAATCCCCCTACAGGTTATCTCTTTGGCCAAGATGTCTCGGTACGAGAAGAAGGAATTGGAACAGAGACTAAAATCTGAGCTCGAACAGATTCAAAACCTTCAAAGGAAACTTCAGCCATGGTTTACAAGTATTGCTTCGCTATCAGGTCTCGGTGATGGGCGGGTTCCCGCTGAAGATTTGCATAGATCATCTGAATTTCTTTCTAGTGGGCAGGGAAAGAAACGGGGACCACCGGGACGTAGTGGTCCAAACTTGAAAAGGGGTTTCTCAGGAAGATTTCAGGCTGTGAAGAGGGTTCCTCTTTCTAACTCTTCCGATTTGAAGTTAATGAAGCAGTGTGAGGCACTTCTGAAACGTCTAATGGATCATCCTTATGGTTGGGTTTTCAATTCTCCTGTTGATACCGTGAAGTTGAACATTCCAGATTATCTCACAGTTATCAAACACCCCATGGATTTGGGGACAGTGAAGAGTAAGTTAGCTAAGAAGGAATACTCGAGTCCGTTGGAATTTCTTGCCGATGTGAGGCTTACGTTCTCTAATGCTATGACGTACAACCCACCTGGAAATGATGTTCATGCCATGGCTGATCAACTCAGCAAGATTTTTGAAATGAGGTGGAAATCTATTGAAAAGAAACTTCCTGTTAATCAATCTGCACCAGATCCTGTGCAACTGGGCGTTTCTAGAGAAACATTAGCTGCTAAGTCTGTTTCGCCTTCTAAAAAGAGAAAAACTTCTTTGGGAAGTCATGATCTTAAGACAGAGCCTGTTGCGCCGACAATGACAGATGAGGAGAAACATAGCCTAGGCAAGGATATAGAAGCTTTAATTGGGGAGTTACCACTGCATATTATCGACCTCCTGAGAAATCAAAGTTCTGGTGCTAACCAAACTGGTGAGGATGAGATTGAGGTTGACATTGATGAACTCAGTAATGATACGTTGTTCACACTACGGAAGCTTGTTGACGAATTTGTGCAAGAGAAACAAGCAAACCAGAAGAAAGCTGAGCCTTCTGATATAGAGGTTTGTGTTATATTTGATTTCCCCTTCTGTCTTTTACAATGTACAAAATGCATATGAGCACTAATATATAATATTCTGACTGCAGATTTTGAATGTTTCTGGGCCGAGCAATTCATCTCTGCCACCTCGCAAAGGTTATTTTCGATCACTAAGGGTTCAAATTTCTTGAAGTTGTCTCTCTATTGAATTGTTTTTCAGCTGTCTTATCATGGTCTTCTCTGTATATAGGAAATGACCCAGTGGATGAGGATGTAGATATTCTAGGGAATGATCCTCCTGTTTCGAGCTATGCTCCAGTAGAGATTGACAAAGATACAGCCCGCAGAAGTAGTAAAAGTAGTTCTAGTAGCTCCAGTAGTGATTCAGGATCTTCAAGTAGTGGTTTGTATTTGATTACATCTTCTTTCTTTTTCTTTCAGGCGAAGTTGCAAAATCAATACAGTTCTGTAGTACTGTTCATTTTAAATTTCCTGATGCCATTGTATTGAAGAATTCATGCACATCTACTTGATGCCTTCAATCTTTTTTCCTATTGTTATTGTCAAGGGCAGCTATCTAGTGTTTAGAGGTTCAGAGTCCGAAAAATATCTCGAGATATGGGAAGTGGTCAGGCTCAACTCAATACAATAAAATATTTCAGGGGGTTAAGAGCACTATGTATATCTTTTCGTGTTTGAGACGGTGTAGTATATCTGTGATGACATCATAGGTCCGATAGAGGGAAAAAAATAGAACTAAAAAACATCCCAAATCTGTAGTAGTAGGGTGTAGATTGTATTCAGAGTCTTACCATTTGAATGGGGTATTGTCGTATTGAATATATTTTTTCGCCCACAAAGTCTAAGTATGCTATTGATTTTTTTCTTTGAAACTTTGCTATTGATTTTTGTTGGTTCTGGAAGCCGACCTTGTGATTGTTTGTATTTCTCCTGTGTTGATAGTTTCGATGTGATGGCTGAATTGCTATTGCTCTATCTGTTTTTTCGTTAGCTTGGTACTGTTATTCATGCTCAGGATTCTTTTTTCCTTCCATTGATTTTTTTTACATTTCGATTTGCAACTCAGACTCCGGAAGTTCTTCTGGAAGTGATTCTAATCATGCTAAGGCTTCTTCCCCCACGAACGTTGTAAAGGTAGCTTATGTTATTATTGCATCCGTTTTCACTTCAATCTTAGTGTTTCATCTCATGCTGACTAGGTTTGTGTGAGATAGAGATGCATCATTACTAATTTCTGTCTTGCTTACATACAGGAGGTGTTGGGTTCGGGAGAAACAGTAAACCACCAAGCCAACGGTCTTGACCCACATGATGGAAATCGTGAGTCCTATGGTTTTAGTGTTGTTTGAACCCATTAAAATAATTATTTATAAGGGTGAAGTTGTTCGTCATTCCACTAATTCTGTATGACATGAAAATTTTATTAGCAAAAAGAAAAATCAATCTTAGGTTAAACTTGATTTCTAAATACAGGCGGAACCAAAACAAACTTGTTCATATTTATCACGCTGTACTTATACCAACATCAGTGTCCACCTCTACCAACTTGTTTCTTTGTACATGGTGATACTGTGTTTGTAGCTACTAGTAAAAAAAACTATGAAACTCTACTTAGAATCTTTTTCCTTCATGATATGCAGAAGCTGTTAGTGGCGTGGATCAGGTTGAGCAGAGTTCGCAGCTCAAGCCACCCTTTGTTGAGGTGGAGAGCCGACAAGAGGGTAAGCAACGAATGTTTATCGCAGTTAGTATTAAAAAATTCAGTTTCGGCACAGGTCTTCATGCTTTGTTCTACAAATCTTTTAGGGAAGAGTGCTCCATCTGAGAGGCAGGTGTTACCAGATAAGCTCTATCGTGCAGCTCTTTTGAGGGGTCGTTTTGCTGATACTATCCTAAAAGCCCGAGAGAAGACTTTGAACGAGGTTTGTTACAAATTTGGATGGTAGTTCAAGGTTTATCTTATTGTAGCTATCACTATCTGACGTGATTGGACCGGTCACATTTGTTAATATCAGGGTGAAAAAGGTGATCCTGAGAAACTGCGCCGGTTCAGGGAGGATCTCGAAAGGCAACAAAGAGAAGGTTTGAACTGTTTCAACACCCTATTACTTCAACCATTTCAATCTTTAGTTATTTGTGAATCCAAGAGAAACCGGTAATTAGTATTAAGGTTTCGAGGCTTTGTTCTGTTCACAGAAAAAAATCGGTTACAAGCTGAAGCAAAAGCTGCAGAAGATGCCCGCATAGAAGCAGCAAAAGAGGCTGCAGCTGCAGCTAAAAGGAAGAGAGAACTTGAGAGAGAAGCGGCGCGACAAGCGTTGTTGCAGGTCGAAACATAATATGTTATTATCTGGCTGAAGTCAATTACAACTGGTATCTTGTTTTTTCACTGAAGATGTCATTGGTCGCTATTTTCATGTGCAGATGGAGAAGACAGTTGAAATCAATGAGAACGCCAAATTTCTTGAGGATTTGGAAATGCTTAGGTCTGCCTCTGCAGCTGTGGATTTACCCTATGTAGAAGAAACAAGCCATGGACAATCTGAAGATAGCATGAGTTGTTTCAACTTCCAAGGTAGTAGTAACCCTTTGGAGCAGCTCGGATTATATATGAGAATGGACGATGATGAGGATGAGGAAGTTGCTCCAGATAATGTCGCTTCGGAAAATGAGGAAGGAGTCGTGCCGGATAGAGAAGAAGTTGCTCCATACGCTCATAGGGACAATGACGAGGTTGCTGCAGAAAATGTTGCTCTTAACCAGGAGGAAGAAGGTGCTCTAGATAGAGTTTATGCAGAAAATGACGAGGTTACCGCAAACAATGTTATTTTAGACAAAGAGGAAGCTCCACATAATGTTTATAAGGACAACAACGAAGTTACCGAAGACGATGTTGGTTTGGGCAAAGAGGAGGAAGGAGTTGCCATGGACATTGATGAGGTTGCTGCAGGCAATGTTGCTCTCAAAAGAGAGGCGGAAGAACCGGCCCCTCATAATGTTAATGCAGACAATGATGAAGTTGCGGCAGAGGATGTTACTTTGGACAAAGAGGAGGAAGAAGTTGCTATGGCCGTTGACGAGGTTGCTGCAGGCAATGTTTCTGTGGAAAGAGAGGAGGAAGAAGCTGCTCTGGACGAAGTTTATGCAGACAAAGTTGAAGTTGCTGCGGAGGAAGTTGCTTTGGACAAAGAGGAGGAAGTTGCTCCAGATAATGTTTATGCGAACAGCTATAAGGCTGCTGCAGATGATGTTGCTTTGGACGACGAGAAGGAAGAAGTTGCTAAGGATAATGTTAATGTGGACAATGATGAGGTTGCTATGGACAGTGTTTATGTGGACAATGAGAAGGAAGAAGATGCTCCAGATAATGTTTATGCAGTCAATGATGAAGACGTTGCTGGAGATACTGTTCCTTTGGACAATAAGGAAGCTCCGACTAATATTTATTTGGATAATGGCAATATCGTTGCAGACAATGTTGGTTCGGAGAACCAGGAAGGGATTGCTCATCAGAATGTTTATGCAGTCAATGATGAAGACGTTGCTGGAGATTCTGTTTGTTTGGACAATGAGGAAGCTCCGACAAATATTTATTTGGATAATGGCAAAATCGTCGCAGACAATGTTGGTTTGGAGAACCAGGAAGGGGTAGCTCACCAGAGTGTCTATGGGGACAACGATGAGGTTGATGATGTTGCTTTGGACAATGAAGAAGAAGTTGCTCCCCAGAATGTCACTGTGGCCAATGAGGGTGTTGATGATGTTGCTTTGGACAATGAGAAGAAGGAAATTGGTCTAGTTAACGTTTATGCAGACAATGGTGATGTTGTTGCAGACAATGTTGCTATGGACATCGAGAAAAGAGTTGCCCCGAGTAATGTATGTGCAGATAATGGTAAGGTTGCTGGAGAAAATGTTTGTTTGGGCAATGAAAAGGAAGATGGTGCTAATACAGATAATGAGGTTGCTGCAGGCAGTGATGCTGCAGATGATGATGAGGTTGCGGTAGACAATGAGGAAGAGGTTGTGCTAGGTAATGTGTATGCGGACAATGACGAGGTTGCTGCAGAGAACATCGCTTCGTGCAATGAGGAGGAAGGAGTTGCCCTGAATAATTGTGCAGACAATAATGAGGGTGCTGTGGAAAATGTTGGGTCGGGTCATGAGAAGGAACAAGGAACCGTAGAGAATGTTTATGTGGACACTGATGAGGTTGCTGCCGACAATGTTGCTGTGGACAAAGAGGAAGAATGTGCTTCTGATAGTGTTTTTGGTGATAAAGCTGAAGTTGCTGTAGATGATGTTGGTTTGGAGAAAGAGGAAGAAGTTGGTCCCAGTAACGTTTATGAGGACAGCGAAGAAGTTGCTGTAGCCAACGTTGCTGCGGACAAAAAGGAAGAAGTTGCTCCGCATGATGTCTATGTAGACAAAACTGTGGTTGCGCCAAATGTAGTTTCAGATACCCCACCGCCGCCACAAGTACAACAGGATGTAGAGGGAGGAGAAGTTGATTAGAACAGTCTCCCCTTTCTGCCTACATATTATTTGAGAAATCAAGAGAACGAAAACTTGCAGTCAGAAGGACCCATGCAGAGGTACTCTCTCTCTCTCTCACACGCACAGATGCACGCCTTTCTCTTGTCCATGACTCCATGGTCCAATTTAGACCATGTTGTCTGCAGCTTCAAGTCAAAAAATGATATTTTCTCTTTAATCATCTCTCTGGTTTAGGTGGTGTACTGAATGATTGTCTATGGTGGGTAACTGATTATACTTCCGATCAGACGATGCAATACAGTTCTTCAGTTATGGAATTTCGACGGGAAGTAAGAAATCTGAGTGATAATCAGTCTGTATAGCTGACATAAACACAGAACACCTCAAGATTTCAGTCTTTGCAGATGTAGTTGAAGCTTGAGATGAATCATTAGAAGTCTAAGTAATTGAAATCTGGATCTGAATCATTTATCGGCGTAAGATATGTCGATATCCAAAAGAAGAGAAAATGAGTACATTGACTTGTGTACTATATAAAAATTGTGTTGAGTTATTGTGTAGCTGTGTATATTATTTTCGTTTGTTACTTACTGAATACTGACACCTCTGTTGGAAAATTTTGAAAATTTAGGGCAAGTTTTGTTCTAGTCTGAATGTTTCTCGAGATCCCTTAGTTTTCTTTCAAGTTCCAAGTTTTGAACAAATGTTCCTTGTATCTTCTCAATGTGTGTTTTCTATTTTGATTTCACAGGATTTTCCATCGAAACTAATGTGTAATTCCTTTATGACCCTCCTCTTCGTCTCAAGTCGTTTATTTTGTAGATTCTGTTTGATTATATGGAAGTCTTGCAGTTCTCATGTCCGCTTGCCCCATTTGCACCAAATCTGATAGAAACATATCTTGATAAACACTTGGCCGTGTTTGGTGCTCAATCGAATCGATTTTCCAGGAAAATTAATTCTGTAGTGTGATTTCTATTAATCACTGTGTGGATCATTTGATTGATGACCACAAGGGAAATCAAAACCCACCCATAGCCTGGGATTAGGTCTCCTACTCAAGAATGTGTTTTTTGATTTGTTTTTGTGTACTAAACATCATTTCTTTGGCGGGTTTTAGAAAACTGAAATTTAGGGGCAAACTAGGGAGGTATCTAAACAGGGAAAGGGAAATGATAATGCTACTCAGACTCTCGAAGTGCCGAAAAAGTCCTGAAAGCAGGCACTATGAGAGTCTAGTTCAGCTTGTTTACACAGGATATCAAACTCTGGTTGGATATACATAAAAAGCAGTTAAGGAATCAGGACAGGTAAACCACAGGAAAGCTGGTTGTCATGCGGCTAAACTTCACTGAAGGTCTGTTCAGCGTTGCAGAGCATTTTTGCTAATAATGCAGAACAGTCTTTGGATTAAGGTCTGATGACCTAGTTGTTTAACTCCCCTATTGCCACTAGCTGGCTTCTGCATCAACGATGGTACGACAGATCATGTCAAAAGTCAATGAGTTCACCGAGCCGTGCAGTAATGGGAATAATAGTGCTTACTACGGAAAACAACAAACAAAGTTCAGAGATCAACACACAACCTAGATTCATTCAAGCTAAAATCTTCTCTTCAACATGGTTAATAAGTTTTTGAGATAACCAATTTAGAAGTAAGAAACGTCTATCAAATTAGCAAACATGTAATACTTGTCTGAATGCCCAAGAGGGTCTAATTGCT
>BEHA01050460.1:4933-55235 GCA_002897215.1 Eschscholzia californica subsp. californica | reverse complement strand
TAATTAGTTTAATTGTCCTTCTCGAATACACAATTCGATAATGATTCCATTCGACAAGTTATGTTACGAAATTAATAACAATATAAAGTATAAGTTTTATGACCGAGTCGAGTATTGGATACTCTCTCCTAATTCACCATTCAAGAAAGCAGTTTTAACATCCATTTGATGAATCTCTAAATTATATAGAGATGCTATAGCAATTAATACCCGAATTGATGTTATTCTCGTAACTGGAGAATACGTATCAAAATAGTCTAATCCTTCTTTTTGTTTAAATCCTTTTGCGACAAGTCTTGCTTTGTACTTGTCTATAGAACCATCCGTTTTTAATTTCCTCTTAAAAATCCATTTATAACCCAACGGTTTACATCCTGGTGGAAGATCTACTAACTCCCATGTATGGTTCTGAAGGATAGACTCAATTTCGTTATTTACGGCCTCTTTCCAAAATTGAGATTCAGGAGAAGACATTGCTTCTTTGTATGTTTGCGGTTCTTGTTCTAACAAATATGTGAGGAAATCAGGACCGTAGGTTTTGACAATTTTTTGTCTCTTGCCTCTTCGGAGTTCCTCTTTATTTTCTCCTGCTTGTGGTTCTTGAACCACATTCTCTTTATCATTTTGGTTTGTATTTTCATTGTTACTTATATTCTCAAATTTCCTCTTTTGAGAACTTTTCTCATCGTCTAATTTACATGGAAATATGTCTTCAAAAAATGTAGCATTTCTTGATTCGATTACCGTATTAACATGTAAGTCTTGAATTTCAGATTTATGTATGAGAAATCTGTATGCACTACTATTATGTGCATATCCTATGAAAATACAATCGATAGTTTTTGGTCCAATTTTGACCTTCTTTGGTGTAGGAATCGCCACTTTTGCTAAACACCCCCACACTTTGAGGTATTTATAAGAAGGCTTTTTTCCTTTCCATAACTCATAAGGAGTTTTTTCCTTTTTCTTATGAGGCAATTTGTTCAAAATATAGTTTGCTGAAAGCAAAGCTTCCCCCCACAAATTTTGGGGTAATCCTGAACTTATAAGTAATGCGTTCATCATTTCTTTTAAAGTTCGATTTTTTCTTTCAGCGACTCCATTTTGCTGAGGCGAATAAGGAGCCGTTGTTTGATGGATAATACCACATTTAGCACAAATATCAGCAAATGGTGATTCATATTCACCACCTCTATCACTTCGTAAAGTTTTGATCTTTTTATCGAGTTGATTCTCAACTTCACTCTTATATATTTTAAATTTTTCTACAGCTTCATCTTTACTTCTTAACAAGTAAACATGACAATATCTAGTACTATCATCTATAAACGTGATGAAGTATTTTTTCCCGCCTCTTGTTTGAACCGTTTTTAAGTCACATATATCACTATGTATCAGTTCTAACGGTTCTGTGTCTCTTTCAACTGAATGGAAAGACGACTTAGTCATTTTTGATTCGACACAAAAGAAAAAAAAAACACTATAAGATTATATAAATATAAAATTTTACAAAAACTTATCTTGACAACTCTCTATAAACACAAAAGACTGTTTACGGACAATCATGTCCGTAAATCCCGAATAACCATGGATCAGTAGAGAACTCTCTTAACTTCTTAGACTTCTAACACAAACTCTAAACTTAGAAAACTAATTGATTTTTTCTATCTATCTAAAATGAAATCTGGATTATGTATATATAGAGATGATTGTGACTATATGGAGAGACATCTATATGGAGAGACATGATCCTAGGAATGTGTCTCTTTTAATTTTAATTCAACCAAGGCAATGGTTCAAGAAGGTAAGACTGTTTTATCCTGGGAGACGATTCGTATATACAACCCGGCTTAGCACCATTGCGGGACGAATAACGTCTTAAGGAGAGAGTATCCAATACTCGACTCGGTCATAAAACTTATACTTTATATTGTTATTAATTTCGTAACATAACTTGTCGAATGGAATCATTATCGAATTGTGTATTCGAGAAGGACAATTAAACTAATTAGTCCAACAATTGAACTAATTAGTAGAGTTCCGACAATGTTATCACATATATGTTTCTCATTAAGCATTAGATCAAGCTTACGTTTTGTTTTATGACCTGACAAGTATTAGAACTCATTCAAAATGCTCTTAACTGTCTAATTTAACTCTCTAGGATACCTTTTTCTTTTCTTCTATATTGCCACGGGGTTAGTGTACGCGTCGAGCTTTGGGCAAGATATTTAAGTTTTTACCAGGCCCGAATCCGCCCATTTAGTTCACTGGGCATTAAGTAGGGTAGTCTGAAACTCCAGAGCCCGGAGCATTAGTGCTCATGGCCGTCCGAGCCCAACCCGTTTCACACCCCTAGGTGGAATACGAGTCAGATGGAGACACGTGTCACCATCTTAACGACTATAGTCCATAATTCGCCTCTTATTTGACACGGCAAATTTCTTCTTTTTCTATTTCTGCTCGAGCTAGGGTTTTAGATTGATCAAATTTCTTCTCTCCGTGCTAGGGATACTTCCTCGTTCGTTTTTCAGATTGGTGCGATTAGGAAAACCTTGCAGTGTTAGGGTTACGAGAATTAGAATTTCTAGGGTTTTATTTTTGTCTTCTAATCTGATTTTTGGGTGACTCTGAATCAATGCCTCCTCGAGTGATGAAGAAAGTGGCGAATGGTCAAGGGCAGAAGAAAACCCCTGGAAGGCCAGCGAAGACGACGAAAGCTCAAAATCAACAGAAAGTTGCAGAAGGGACGGCCAAAGTTGAACCTAAGGAGGTGATTAAGGTGGAAGAAAAAGTTGCTGAAGAACCGATGGTGGAACCTTCTGAGCCAGAACCTGAACCTGTGACTGAATTGGAAACAGATGTTGATAGATCTGTTGGTACCAAAGGTAAAGTTTTGACCTTTAATTCCTATTCAGCTAGTATTTGACGATTCTGGATCTAGTGCTGTAAATTTATGGTGGGTTTGCTTTATTTATGATGTTCTTGTTTTGATTTATTATTCGATGTTAGTTCTTGACATGTGGAAATCCAGTTAGTAGGGTTTTTTTTTTCCTTTTAAATCCACTAGCAGATAATTAGATAGGTATTTGAAGGGGAAAAAGGTAACAAAGATCCGAAATTGGATATTTTTAGCATCACCCTTTCATGACCAAAGATGACACCAAGGAGGATGGAAAGAAAGTCCCGTACTGTTATATGCTTACTGATATTGGTCTTCTTAGTTAATAGATTTATCATTAATCGTTCTATCTCAATTTGTTGGATTCTATGTGTATTGATTGGTCTCTGCATAAGCGATTTTACGTTGCCATGACAGAGGAAAGTGACGTAAAAGAGACCTTTGATGAAGAAGATAGAGGTGAACGGTTAGAGTTGGAGGATAATGAAGTAGAATATGAACCCGAGGAAGATGGTCCTCTGGACTATGATGAGAAAGAAATTGAACAAGAAGATGATTTGGAGGAAGTAGATGGGGGTGATGAAGAAGTTGAGGAGGGAGATTTAGGTGAAGAGGAAGAGGGTGATATGGTTGAGGAGGAGATGGAAGAAGTGCCTGAAGAAGGTGAAGAGGACGAAGAGAATGTTGAAGAAGAGCATGACCACGCGGTTGATGGTGAGGATGAAGAACATCATGAAGTTGCTAAGGAGAGGCGCAAACGTAAGGAGTTTGAAGTATTTGTTGGAGGCTTGGACAAAGATGCAACTGAAGATGATCTTAAAAAAGCCTTTAGTACAGTAGGCGAAGTTACCGAAGTCAGGCTGATGATGAATCCTCTTACTAAGAAAAATAAGGGTTTTGCATTCTTACGCTTTGCTACTGTAGAACAAGCAAAACGTGCTGTGAAAGAAATGAAGAGCCCAGTGGTAATTTCTTTGTGTTGTCTAAGTTGAAATAGTTAAGAGCGTATGCTCTCTATCCCCTTTCTCACTACAGTATGGTTTCAGGTCAATGGTAAACAATGTGGTGTTACTCCAAGTCAAGACAGTGACACCCTTTTCTTGGGCAATATATGCAAGACATGGACAAAAGAAGCTGTAAGTAGGCTTGATCACTTAGATTTCATTGATTAACCCACTGGTGAAACCAGTTAGAGTGTTGTCTTTTTTGCTTGACTTTTAGCCCTTATGTTCAGTTAAAAGATAGGCTGAAACATTATGGAATCGAGACTGTTGATGATTTGACTCTAGTTGAAGATAGCAACAATGAGGGAATGAACCGTGGTTTTGCTTTTTTGGAGTTTCCATCCCGCTCAGACGCAATGGATGCCTTTAAGCGTCTGCAAAAAAGAGATGTTGTCTTTGGAGTTGATAGAACTGCAAAGGTTGCATTCGCAGATTCTTTCATTGAGCCAGATGATGAAATCATGGCGCAGGTATGTGTTGCCACCAAGTTGTCTATTTGATTGAATGGTTCGAAAGTTCTTTTTAAGTGGATTAGTAACTCTGCTGTTTAAAATCCACAATATTGTGGATCATTTTCAATTCCAACCTGGATACGTCGATGAAGTAATTCCCTTATGATTCAAAGAATTGGCTCAAATGAGATTCTTAATTTGGTTTTAAGAAACTTTCATCTTGCTGTTCTATTCTATATGATGATATTATGGATGCAATTAGTGCCAGCTTACTGGGAAACTGTTGATACCCTTTTTACTATATACTATGAGTTATTGGTATTGGGACCCGCGGTAGCCTTTTTGACATGGGTATCACCATTGGGTTCAGAGTATTTCACTTACGTAATTTTTGGGATATTTATTAACTTCTGATTTATGGTGAATTACTTTCTATAATGTCAAGCGGTTACAGCACGTCAAGATTTGGTTTGATTTTGAGAGAACTGATTTTCAAGGCTTGTTTTCTTGTATTTTCCCTGTTCGCATCTTCTGTATGTACCTTGAGATGGTTATGTATGATCTATTGTTCAGGTTAAAACGGTTTTCGTGGATGGTTTGCCATCTTCATGGGATGAGGATCGTGTCAAGGAGCATCTCAATAAATTTGGGGAGATTGAGAAGATAGAACTTGCCCGCAATATGCCATCAGCTAAGAGGAAGGATTTTGGCTTTGTAACTTTTGCGACCCACGATGAGGCGATAGCATGTTCCGAGGCTATCAACAATTCAGAGTTGGGTGAAGGGGACAACAAGGTAGGCCTTCCTGTTCCGAAATTTTGTTTGTAACTTCTCTGATATGGATGCATTGAAAACTTGATTTTTTATTCACTTGTCCTTGTTTGATGTCTGACACTGTATTTCAGGTTAAAGTTAGGGCAAGATTATCTAGACCCCATCAGAAAGGTAGAGGCAAGCATCCTCGTGGAGATTTTTGGCCTGGACGAGGGATTCCTCGTCCCTCCAGAGGTTCTTGGGTTCGTCCAGTATCTCGTGGCTACCCTGGGCGCAGTTTAAGAGGTGGTATAGGAGGCCGATCAGCACCGCCTCGCGGTCATGCATTTAGAGAACCATTGGGATACAGGGGTAGGCGTCCTGTTCCGGCCATGGCAGAGAGATCCAGGCCTCTGCCACCGCCAGTGAGGTCTTATTCAAGGAGACCTAGTAAGCATACTGCGATCTTGTTTGGTTTAGTAACTTACTTTGCTTGCATACTAATTCCACATTCTTTTTCGACAGTTCCTCCATATCCTAAGAGCGGTTCAAAAAGAGATTATGGTCGCAGGGATGATCTTCCTCCAAGAAGCCGGGCTGCTGTAGATTATGGTTCAAGAGCTGTTGCTGAGAGGCGACCTTATAGAGATGAGTATCCTCTCCATGGATCTGCTTATGCTGATGACATGCCACGAAGTGCTTCTCGCAGTGCTAGTAGGAGAGGTTATATGGAGGAAAGTTACGAACGAAGATTTGAAAGGCCTCCTCCGAGTTACCGTGAAGGTCGCGCTCGTGACTACGAATCAGTTTCTGGAACAAAACGTCAATATTCTGCGCTGGTTAGTTCCTTCGTCAGAACATTAGTGCTTAGCACGTTTGTTAATAGTTCTATTTGCTTTTATATATATTACCTACATATGTTTTGGGTTCTTAGTAAAATCTGAAGTTGTCTGAATATGTGCATGTATTGAAGGACGATGTTCCTCCTCGTTATGCTGATGCTGGTGCTCGCCAATCAAGGGCTCGTTTAGACTACGGAGTAGGGGGCAGTGCATCTCATTATGCGGACAGTTATAGTGACAGGTGATTGTTTCTTACAATTGAAACTTGATTTAGTAATATTCTTCTTTTAAGCACTTATTAACATTGAGTTGTTATAAGACTCAAAAAAAACATTGAGTGGTTATCGACAATAGGATATCTTACCATTTACTTGTCATAGGCCTGGAAGATCTCACTTAGGATACAGTACTAGCCGAAGTACTCTCTCTGCTCAGGATTCACATGGGGATTATGGTAGCCGTCAGAGCATGGGATACACTGGTGGTACGTCAAAGCTTGCTACAATGTTCGAATCCAGTTTCTTTGTGGAGAGATGCTTATTACTTGATTTTTTTTGGTTTTCAGGTTCTTATGGTGGTAATGATGTCGGTGGCATGTATTCATCCAGCTTTGGTAGTGATTACGTATCCCGTGGACCTGATGTATATGCCTCTTAAACCTGTTTGCTTTGGCGATGTTTCTAACTTATCAGGAGTAGCTGATTAACAATACATTGAAATGCAGGTTGGCAGTAGCTCTTACTCTTCGTCACTATATTCTAGCCGTAACTCGGGAGGTAGCAGCTACATGGGAAGTGGTGGTTCTGGCTCATATTATTGAGGTAAGCCAAATGTTTCAAACTTCTTGGATTTACGCATGCAATTATGCAAATTTACCGATAGATTAGTGAAAGGGGTGAAGAAAAAACTGTAGGAGAATCTTGCTATGCTGTATTTGTTAGCGAGTGTTTGTTAGTAGGAGGCATCACTTCACTTTCTGTAGGAAGTAAGGTTGGACATCGTAGTAGAGCTATTTGGTTATACATGAATTTGTCTCTGGCACAGATATCAGAAGAGGCTGCTGTAGGCTGTGATTATGCAATCAATGACGCCTACATTCTTGGAAGATAGCGTATAGACGAGGATAATATGGTCTGTTTGAGCTTTAAGAACTATTAAGCACGGTCTGGACACCTGTGGACAATGCTATACGCAAGGAGAAGGATTTCTTTCGTGGTACAAGAAAAGATGTGTTATGTGGAACCTAAAAAACTGAAAGGCCTAGTTTGTGGTATGTATGAATAAATGTTTATTTATCAAGTTAAGAACCTCATCTGATGGACAAAGAGATTATATGCTGCAATATAAGTTTTAAATGAGCAAAAACATTTGTCATAAAAGCGAAAGCTCTTGGATCTTGGTTACAGGCCTTCTTAATTCTTTAATGCTCTGAGATTTTTGGGCTAAGTTATAACTTGGAGTGCTGGAGTACCATTTTTGGTTTCAGCCCAATAACTTTTAAGCTACTGCCATTATTCGACCGATTCGGAAGAAGCATTTGAGTCAGACTGTTCTTAAGCTTGTGGTTTGACTTCTGACTGACCATACTTAAAGGATGAGTTGGATAGCCTTATTCACGTGGAATGCTCTTACTGCAGGCTCGAATAGGGAATAACTTGCCTAAAACCGCTGAAAGTCTAACTTTGCTGGTTTGTGAATGGTTAAAACTAATTTGGTTGCATACTCATTGGTTCATCTTAGCTTGTTAAAATCAAGACTTGATTTATAGAACAAATATAAATGTCTACTAGTAAGAAAGTGAATAATCCGAAGATAAGAAGTCACACTATTTTGGTAAACAATAACATAAACAAGAAACTTCCCACATTATATACACTATTTCTTGCATTGGATATAAGAGGGTACCTGAATTGGAGAACAGGAAACCCTATGATGCAAGTACAGGATCATGCATGTACATTGATTGAACCTCTCACCCTGGCTTGCCTGTCTCTTATTTCACTATCAAATCGATCATCACTAAAGTTTTAGCAGGGTATTAGCATGCGCAATGTACAAAGACAGGTTAAGTTTACCCATTTTGGATGTAGATGACAAGTCTGCTACTGGATCCTATTCTATAAATGATACAGAGATGCATTTGTGTTAACTCTAACAAACATAACAGCAAATTGGATCATCCTTTTCGTCCTGATTTTGCTATAAAAATTAGTGCTTCTGCAATGTTTTGAACATCGGGTAGTTCTACTCGTCTAGTATAGGGTTGACATGATCTGAGTCTTCGTTTTGACCAATTCGGAGCTCTTGCTGATCTAAACACATAAGTTGCTCTTGTTCGGGCGTGAATAGGGATAGCTTAACCTAAACCTCGGGAAGTCTTACTTTGCTAGTTTGACCCTTCAACAGAGTCGGGAATGGTCAACTAATTTGGTTGCATGTTGATTTGTTCAATTCTTAGCTTGTCAATTCAACTTAATATAAAGAGGAAGTATCAAGGCATACTTTTGAAAATTTGAAACTCGGAATGAAAGATGTTCTACCGAATCTGAATCGTTCATACATAACTAGAAATTCACGCTATATACATGAAACGAGAAAATATGATCATCTGTTATTTCCCTATGCATTGTATTTAAGAAGTTATTGGCAGTGGAGGAAGTGAGCGTGGGATCATGAAGTATCAGATTGATGCTCCCAACTGGCTTATCGGTTCTTATTACAGTAAACTTGACTAATGTTTTATCAGTGTATGTTCGAGTATGCTAGTTAACCCTGTTTAGATATGGCCAAAGGTACCAGATAGTTTGTCTAAATGATACAGTGTCGTCGTGCTTTTTGTAATGGTATCAAACCCGAGACCTAGATTAATTCTTCTTGTCCTGATTTAGCAAAAGAAACTCGCGCTTTCGTAATGTGCCTCAAATGGGAAGTTATCATAGTAGTCAAGTAGAGGGTTGATATACTCTTTAGATTTGCTTTTGATTAACTTAGATTTTTGCTAAGGAAATTATCTTGAAGAGCTGAAAGATTTGTTGAGCCTTGTCAATAGTTGCTCAAAATGCGTACGGTTATTAGCTATCATTAACTATGGGTTATCAGCTATCATGAACAATGGATACAAAATAATTAACGAATGTCTGATTTGGTGATAGTATCACGAAACTGGTACATGATTCATCAGTTTGTTGTAGGCTCACATAACATATCTTTTGTCCAAGTCAGATCTGAAATGTGTCTCCAGCTCTGAATTGGCTCGAATTGGATATCAGTCATGTGAACTAGTTTTTTGACCCTGGTCTCTTTTACTACTATAATTTAGGAACCATTTTCTCTAGACTATAACAACTGACCAGCTTGATACTCATGATCTTTATCAGCATGACTATTATTTTTCTTCGTAGAATTGGATTAGTTCTTTAACATGATATGAAGTTTCGTAGGGTTATAAATACGAGTAACCTTGTCGCTCTTTGTTTCTCCATATAGATTTTATATAAGCTGAAGTACCTTATCAAACAACTTTTTGTTAGGGAAGCCAAATATAGAGAAGTGATGTAACTATTTATATGCATATTAATTGTGAGGGCCGATGCTTTATATGTTGTTACTGGAATTTACCTTTTTCTTATTGTTTGTTTCATGTTTTATTTTTTATGTTTTACATTTTTATATTTTTCTGCTGCATACCTTGGTGTGTTATCATTGATATGTGGGCAAGAGAAAACTGCAAACTTGAACTTCAAATTGAGGATCTTTTTGTTGGTAATGTGAGCGAGTGCCGTATCAAAATCATAATGGTAAGATAGATGCTTATCTCTGTGAATAAATTATTCACTGTAATACACACCAAACTTCGCCGACCACAAAATGTCATTCGGATGGAACATTTTAGGAAGGATAATGCTACTCAGACTACGAAAGCACAAACAAAGTCAAGAATGTAAGCATTTTGAGGGTGTGGGTTTTATTCACCTTTACGATAACTACGAATCTTTAACCAATTAGTGTCTACTTTCTTGACTTTGTCTGTATTTTGGGAATCTGAGTAGCATTATCCTTTTAAGAAACATTCTAAAGGTGCCTCTTACCTAGGGTCATGCCCCTTCTAAATTTAATAATTCGTCCCAACATATATTGGTTATGGAGCTTTTGCAAAATTTGAGGGGTTTGACAACTTAGTTTAAGGATGTCTGCGATTCGAGAGTTTGAAGGGGGTGGGGGGGGAGCACAAAATTTAGTTTGGCCCACATTGAACAAAGACAGATTAAGAAATGTTCCAGGACTTGGGAGCCTCTTCCAACTAGCACACTTTGTTTCTGGTTCACCGTGTTGTATTTTTTGTTTTTGGAAACCAGAAAAATGATCAATTCGCTACAAGTAGAAAAATCAAGTATACACCAAAAATAAGGAAGGAATAATTTTGGTTGGTGTTTTGGGGAAACGAGAATAGTTTCCGGAGAAAAATGTGGAAATCCAAAAAAGCAAGAACCAAACACACCCTTAAGATCGCAGGCTGCAGTTATTGTTGATGGCTGACAATGTTATTCTCTTTCTTCACTCACTCTCTCTCTTCATTCTCTCTCTCTCTCTCTCTCTCTCTCTCGTCTCTCTCGTCACTCACTCACTCTCTGGCATCTATCCTTTTTTTTTTTTTCTCATTTTCGTCCCTCTCTCGAGCTCCGGCGAAGGGGAGGAACTCCTTTGTCGGATTTATGGTTTTGTCTGGAAACCAGACGAGATCTGGTCTCGCCTGGAATCAGATGAGACAAGATTCTCATCTGGTTTGGTTTTCAGACGAAGCCAGATCGGTTTTGTTTGGACGTTAGGGTTCCATCGAAGGGGTTCGACCCATTCGTCGGAGATATAGAGAGAGAGAGAACAGAGAGAGAAGAGAAGTAGAGAGAGAGAGAGAAAAAAAAAAGTTCGCCAGAATTTTATGGAGGTGGCCGGAGTTCGTGTGGAAGTGGGAGAGGAAGGAGCTGAAAATATGAAGTGTTTGAGAGAAATAAAAAAATTTAGTTTCCACTTAAAACTTTGTACCCGAAAAATATTCTTTACTTCCCCCATTCATCCACCATAATATTACAAGGAAACTAAGAATACACGTACTGTAAGCAACCATTTTTTTCTTAAAATCTCCAATTGAAAGTTTAAAATGTTTCGGGTGTATCAGTGAGGTTCAAGCCCACATTGGAGATTTGGCTAAGGCCTCCAATTGAAAGTTTAAGGTAGAGAAAGAGTAAGTTCGTGGAAGTGGCAGTGTTGGGGGTGAAGAAGGTGACGGGGAGATAAGAAGGAGGTAGAAGGGTAGAGATTAGGCCTGAATCCAGCCAACGATCCTGCTACACCTTAAACGCCCATGTCTCATGGGTCGAAGTCTAGTGAAGAAACCATATGTCGTAGGTGGCCTCATTCACTTCGCTCGGAAAGGATCCAATTTATTCTATCCCGTGATGGATTAATGATCTACTCGCAACATACATTACTTGGCTCAACAAATATATTTTCATTAACATCCTCAAATTTTGCTCGGCCGAACATTTGTGTGGGAATTAGGCTTGAGAAAAAGGAGAAGATTTTCATCCATTCTAATCCTCGATTTGTATCCGTTTTTTTCTTGCTAAAAGGCTATAAACCCTAAGTCTTCATCTTGTTTATCTCCACAATAATCGGGAAACCGTAGTTATTATTTTTATTTTTATCATCTATTAGTCGTATTCATTTATTCTTTAAAAATAAAATCCAAGTTACTGTTTTTTGTACCTGCAAGAAATCCTTAATCATTTAAGATGTTTTGTCCTTCACCCGACCTGCCAGAAGTCCATGAAGCCAACTGTGTTTCACTACCCATGGTGATTTTTTTGTAAGATATTTCATGGTCGGTGTTACGGGAAAATAAAGAAATTTTTCAGGGTGCATAGTTTGAAACAAAAAAAAATAGAACTTTTTGTTTCCCGGCCAAACATCCAAACCCTTATAGTTTTCAGCTTCTTCTTATTTTCACACTACCACCATTAACTCCGACGATTCCCACCATCTCCATCGACATCTTTTTTTTCTCCTCTCTATTCAGGCGAAGGGGCTCTTCCCCTTCGCATAAGCTCTGGTTTCGTCTGGAAACCAGACTAGACGAGATCTGGTTTTGTCTGGAAACTAGAGCATATGAGATCTGGTTTTGTCTGGAAACTAGACTAGACGAGCTCCAGCGAAGGGGATGATCCCCTTCGCCGGAGATAGAGGGAAAAAGAGAAGAAGGAAAGAAAAAGAGAAAAAGGAGAGAAAAAGAGAAAAAGGAGAGAAAAACAGAAAAAAAAAGAAAAAAAAGAAAAAAGAGAGAAAATAGGGTGAAGAGAGCGAAGAAAGAGAGAAGAGAGGGAAGATAAGATTTCGGCAAGGTTTGTCGGACGACTAATATTCCGGCGACATAAAATAGAGGGTGCGTTTAGGGGAATGTTTTTAGCTTTTCACCCTTTGATATTTTGTTCTCCGAAAATTTTTTATTTCCCCAAAACATCGACTTATTGTATTTTTGTCCGGTGAATGCCTAAGAAGTTCGTTGTTCTAAGGTCCAAACTAATAAACCATGGGTGCCGCCCGTGCCTAAAAGTATATAGAGATGAAGATATCACGTTAGTGGTGGCGGTTGGATGAGACGACCGGGATGGAGGTGGAAATACTATTGGTTCTTTTCGTTTTGTCCATTTGGGAGTGGACAATTGGTTGGTCAGGCCAATGTACCATGTGAAAGTCGATGGGTGTGGGAATGGGAAATACCATATTGTGAACATTTTTTTTGTGAACATTGGTATTGTACTCCCAAACTACTGTATTTGTGAACGTGTTGATGTGGCGTGAAAATGCTACATTTAGGTCACTTAACTTCGATGAGTTAGTTCGTTTCGGATTTTAATTCTAATGATTTATGTGTTTTTCTTGTAAGGCAGGTTATTTAGACTTTGACGTTTGATTCAGAATAAAACGAAGATTTCATCACATTTTTATCTCATGTGAACGAGATCGGAAGAAAGAAGCCGAAGTTTTTTCTTGGGAATTCGATTTGTAGAGAGGAAGATGAAGGCACCCCTTGATTTTTAAGTCAAGGTCCAAACTCAAACCCAAAAGCCTAGAGAAGAAGGAACAAAACCCAAACTCAAAGAAGAAGAACAAGAGAAGGAAAGATTCAATGAGCACCCTCTCTTTATGGTTCAAACTCAAAATAGTCAAGTCTGAGTCAAAGTCAAGATTGACTAAGGTTTTTTGGTAGTCAAAAGAAATCTTATCTAAGAGGACTATTCATTATCTTCTTCCCCAAGCAAGAAACAGAAAAGGAGGAGAGAAGGAGTTAGGGTTTCTAAGTTCTTGAGTTCTAAGCTTCCTAGGGTTTGAGTGGAATATAGTAAGAGAGGAGAAGTGCCGGCCAAGTTGGCCGGCACAAGAGAGATCGGGTTTAGTGATGCACCCGAAAAGGTTGCACACCCAAGCGGAGGTATCAAGTAGTAGCCGGTAAAACCGGAGTCCATCCAAGGATAGGTTGGTAGTCCGGTTATCGGGTGAGTCTAACCCACCGGTCTACGAGTCACTCACTATCTTAGACTAAAAGGAAAAGCTATCAAGTAGTAACCAGTAAGACCAGAGTCGATCCAAGGATAAGAAGGTGATTCGGATAACGAAGAAGTCTCGTTCGCCGGTCTAGGTATCACAAGCTAAATTAGACTAAGACGGAAAGAAACAAAGATAACGGGGGGTTTTTAGGATTGATTTAAGAGGAAATAAAGAAAACAAATAAAACTACTAAACAATCAAAGTAAAACGGGCGAGAGAGATTCGAGAAAAGAATCAAAGGAACAAGAGTCGGGAGGCAACAAATAAGTGAGAGAGGTGTCGAACCGGGAATCCGATATGATAAACCTACGACTATGTGTGGTCCGATCTAATGTTCCAATTTATAATCGATGTTCGACTCCTAAAGTAGATGTATCTAAGTACTACGTATATCTGGGGATCATACTTAGTCAAGCAAACGTCAATCCCGAGTCATCGAAAGTGTTGTCTAGTCGCCTAACTATGTGAAGTGCATGACAAGACACATGTAATTATGACTTAGACTACGATCAATGTCGAATACTTCGTTTCATCTATTAACTATGCGAAGTGCTTAACAAGACACATGCAAATAGGATCGAAACGATAATCGAGATAAATGAACATCAATCTATAATCAAAACATCAAATCATATTAAACATATTCACAAATTCATCACATTTCATCCCATAATCAACACACTAAAGTTAGCTAAACATGATTAATGAGTAATAAATGACAAGAATATGAAGAGAGAATCCCCCTTTCTCGATGTGGTGCGAGGCTAAGATCGTCAGAAAATATGAGTAGTTAAGGTGCAGTCGATCTCTCCTTAGCAAAATTCTGGGTTCCCCATAGCGACCATCATCATCTTCTCCATTTAGAACTCAACTTCCATTAAAGCTTAACCCTAGCTTTCTTTCTCTAAGAACTTTATCCTAAAATGAAATCAAACACAAGGAGTAGCTAGACAATGAGATGAGGAACGAAAGTCTTAAGGTTTCCGACCAAGAAAGTGGCTGGAACACCTAGAGAAATCAGGCCAAAGTTGCTATCCAAGGAGATACGGCCAAGTCCCGGTCAAATCCAAGCCTCCCCGAGCTAGATCGCGGTTGTCCCTTGCGTCCCGTGCTAGCAATTGTTCTTCCCGTGCTTGCAGCTGGCCGTCCCGAGCTAGATTGCTACCGTCCCGAGCATGGAAGCTTCCCGTGCTCGTGCTGCTTTCCCGAGCTGGAGTAGCAGCTACCCATGGACGCGTCCTCCATTACTCTTTTGTTGCAGTAGTCCCGAGCTGCTGCTCGTATTGTAGCTCGGGCTGCCGCTCGACCGGCCTAGTGTGCTGGCCGGCCTATGCTTGGCCGACCCTCCTCTTTCTTTCTTCTCTCTTTCTCTCAACCATAAGAAACTCCAAGGACCCAAACCCTCTTTTTCTCTCTCCTCCTCCTTTGTTTCTTGGTTGATGAATGAAGAAGAAGATGAATAGTAGCTAACTTCTTTTACTACTCAAACCCTAGGTCTATTTTGACTTTGATTCAGATTTGACTATTTTGACTTTGAGCTATAAAGAAGGGTGCCTATATATTCTCTACTCTTTTCTTCTTCTTTGGTTTTTATGGGCTTGGTTTAGGGCTTGATTTAGAAACCAAGAGGGTGCCTCCATCTTATCTCTACATTTAGAACCAAGGGGAGTGCCGTGCCTTCAAGAAAAGACCTTGGCTTCTTTCTTCCATATCTTCCCTGTCCGAACCCCGAATTGAATTTCGTTGACACCGTCGGACTCGTCATCAACTCCATTTGTCATTTGATTTGCTTGAAGCCTTTTTCTCTCATTTTGGGCCCATGAAATTATAGCGATTAATGCTTCGTTTTATTCCGAATAACACGTTTAACTCCAAAATATGTACCTAACATGAAAACACACATAAATTATTAGAACTAGCACTCCAAATGGACTAATTAGGCTTAGTTAGGCTCTCCAAATGTGACATTTTCGTGTCACATAAACTACCGCGGATCACGGTAAGGAGCAGCAGCAGTTGCAAATCGGACTTCATTCACGGGACGCGGAAGCAGCAGCTCCGGCCAGCATACCACAACACCGGACGCGACAAAGGGACGGGTTCGGGACAGTGCACAGCATGGCCGAGTGATTGTAGGGTTTTTTTGCCGAAATCCTCATCTCTTTGACCGGATTTTTCTATACTTTCCTACCACTTACTTGACTTGAAACCTTAGGGCTTTTGCTCCCCAATATATCACCTAGCTTCTTATGTGTTTTGATTTGATTTTGGTTGAAAATGTCTAGAGAGAGAAAGCTAGGGTTTAAGCTTTAATGGAGGTTGAGTAAGAATGAAAAAGATGAGTCTGATTGCTAAAGGGAACTCTGATTTTATTTGGGGACATCCATTTTGCACCGTTAAGGGGAAATCCAGAAACTTGCTAAGGGGACATCGACTGCACCTTAACAACTTATGTTTCCCGACGATATTAGCCTCGGACTGCAACGAAAAAGGGGGTTTCTATCATCATCTTCTTGTCATTTCTTATTCATTCACCATGTTTAGCTAACTTTAGTATGTCGATTATATGAGATGAAATGTGATGAATTTGCGATTATGTTTTATATGATTTGATGTTTTGATTATGAATTGATTTTCATTTGATTCGATGATCGTTTCGATCGTATTTTCATGTGTCTTGTCAAGCACTTCGCATAGTTAATAGAAACGAAGTATTCGATATCGATCGTAGTCTAAGTCATAATTTCATGTGTCTTGTCATGCACTTCACATAGTTAGGCGACTAGACAACACCCTCGATAACTCGGGTTTAACCGATTATGACGTTTGTTTGACTTAGTATGATCTCCAGATATACGTTGTACTTAGAGACATCTACTTTAGGAGTCGAACATCGATTATACTTTCGAACATTAGATCGGACTACACAGACGTAGGTTTATCATATCGGATTCTCGTTTTGATACCTCTCTCACTTATTTGTCTCCTTACTCTTGTTCTTCCGACACTTCTCTCGAATCTCTCTCGCCTTTTACTTAAATTGTTTAGCTAGTTTTATTTGTTTTCTTTATTTCTTATAAACCAATCAAAAACTCAAATTGGCACCTTTTCCTTTTAGTCTAAGATAGTGAGTGACTCGTAGACCGGTGGGCTAGACTCACCAGATAACCGGACTACCAACCCATCATTGGATCGACTCCGATTTTACCGGTTACTACTTGATACCTCCGCTTGGGTGTGCAACCTTTTCGGGTGCATCACGTGTCATCCTACCTTTTTTTTTGAAAGGGATGTCAACCTACCTGTATCCGTTAGTGATGAAAAGATGATAATTTACTGGATCTGAATTTTTTTTCGTGTAAGAGCATGCTAATTAATTAATGATTGAAACAAAGAAGGTTTTGAGAGGATAAATTTAGAAACCCAACAAGCCTCCGTGTTCTGAAAAGCTCTTTATATAGATTTCCTTGTTTCATTTATAATTACATATATCCTCATGTTCTGTTAGATTTGACGGAAAATTGTCGTTAGCGAGAGTGAAATTACATGTTAGCCATTTGCTAAATAACCAAGGTTTCTGAAGCCAAACAATTGGGGCACCTTCGACAGGATGCTAAGGCGCTTATAACACCAACCCTTCTTCTCTTTGCTCGTTCGATGAACCCAAACAACTCCAAAGTCTGAAATCTGCAAATCACGAAAGGGAACTCGATGAATCAAGGGAATCAACTTGGGTAATTTTAGTAAATCGAACTAGGGTCCCATACGAAGATCTCCAGGCACTTTCTCTCTAACGACGATTAATTCGGACTACCAATTATTTTCTTTCTCTCCCTCTCTTTTGTACTCCATTCGAACTACCAGTAACTCGAACTTGGTATCCATTCAATGTGGCTTATGTAATTAGTCTCTGTTTACTTCTCGTGTAAATTGGCGAGCTAGGATAATTTCGGATTGGGTTCATTCAATTAGATTTTGTAATCTAGGGTTTCGTTTCTTGATTTGTCTGAAAATGCTTGATTTGTCTTAAATTTAGAATTAGTTTGTTCCATTTTCTTGATTTGTCTGAAATCTGCTCCATTTTAGTTGATGAGTTTCGAACTATGGCTCCATTTGGTAGAAGTTATTTTACTCCATTAAATCCGTCCTAATATCAGTAGATTTGACATTGAAGTGTACTCCATTTGATAGCATTTCAGACAAAGGTTATAGAGTTTTCATACTCCATTTGAGCTCTAAAATTTTAGTTGATGTGTTGAAATACGGCTTCGCGACGACATTATGAGCTCGATAAACAAAATGCAAGTTTTTTTTTTGATGAAAAAGCATTTCATTGAACCAAACAAGCGTACAGAGGTCTCTAATGTAAAGCGGAAATTAAATTGGGAACTACATTCCAAATTTTCCTCTTACGATTGCGTCCTCCCCATTTAGCTAGTGCATCTGTTTGGACATTGCATTCCCTCGGAGCATATGTGAAGATAATATGAGAAAAATATTTTTTAAGGGTCAGAGATTGATTCAAGATCTTTTTGGATTGCCAATGGATAGCGTCACTTGTGTCGTTGATGTACTGGATCAGGGCTTTATTATCACTTTCTATTTGCACGTGGTTTATTTGCGGTTGTATGGCCCATAAAATACCGAGATGAATCGCCATGCTCTCACATTCTTCTGCGTTTTGGCATCGAACTGAGTCGGCAACTGCAATAATGAAATTTGCTTCGTCATTGTGTATTATACATCCGACTCCTGCTGGTTCGTTGAATTTGGTGAAGGAGGCGTCAACGTTTAATTTAAGGAATGGTGTCGATGGAGGTCTCCATATTTGTTTCTTTTGTTTATCCCTGCATTTGTTAGTAATAGAAACATCTATTTTGAGTGGAGCGGTCGAGGAATTGTTAATCCGGGAGATCATTTGTATTGTTTGTTTATTTGTCGAAAAACAGTTCTCTCATCTGGCTTTCCGGATGAACCATAGTATTTTTGCATAAAGATTGGTTGTATCTTCATCTAACTTTTTCCATTATTTGATCCAATTATTGATCGTATGTATAGTCTCCGTTCGTACCTGAAAATGGAACCAAATTGTTCTTGCAAATGGGCAATGTAACATCACATGGTCTAAAGTTTCATTTTGTCTTTCACTAGAAGGCTATTAGTGCAGCATTTCCATAAAAATAATTTTATTCGAGGGATTGTGTTCATATTCCAAATGAAATACTAGTCATTCTGGTCATGCATAGGTTCTGCACTTCCTGTTCTGAGAAAATTATACATCGATTTAATAAAGAAGTTACTAGATTTGGTGAGAGACCATCTCGGTCTGTCAACTTGCTCGGCCTGCAAGTTAATGCTAATGATTGAGCTGCAAATATCACTATCAAAACAACTATTAATCACATTCATATTCCAGGTATTATTAGTAATTAGTTGGGCAACCCATTCCAGATTTGAACCGCTCTAATTAGTGAGAGGGGGAGGATGATTAGGGATCCACTAATCATGCCAGATGTTGACATGACTACCTTTGTTAATGTCCCAAAAGACAAGGCTATCGACCTGATCATAATGTTTACGGATAGATTTCCAGGGCCAGGAGTGATTGGGCTTAGCGATGGAGGGTTTAGAAGCCATTAAATAACTGCCAAATTATGGTTGTTGATGGTAGTGGTGAAGTTTTTAGGGTGGTTTCATGGGTTTAATTAGGAAAAATGTAAGGCTCTAAAGGATAAAAAACGGTAAAAAAATGACTGTAGTTTTGTTTGATCTTGTCCCTTCATTTTGAAAACCTGGTGTAATATGTAAATGAGTTAGTAAAGGTGTTGTAAAACGTAAATGAGCAAGAAAGTAATATTCACAATTTTGAAGTTAAGTCTAACAGAGCATGCAGATATATGTAGTTATAAATGAAACCTGAGGATTTATGTAAACAACTTTTCAAAACATAGAGGTTTCAGTAATTCTCCCTTTGGAATAATATGTGGGTTGATAATGTGAGACTAAACTCGCTTTCGATAGTATAAACTAAATTTGACAGAGATATTTCGGGCAGATCGTAACCGATATGCTATGTATATTCAAAACATTAACTATCACCACTAATACCATTCCATTTTGTGTCAATTTACAAAAGGAGGGTCTTGTATTTACCATTGGATGCGATTGATGGGGCCTAGCAGTAAGCTAAACGGCCAAATTTATCTCCCAAATAACCGCTAGACTTGTTTTAATATATATGACTAGGTACTGACTGCGTCATACGAGCGTGGCAGACCATTTTGACTAACGCTATTACAAGTATAAAATGACTTGATGAAAAATTAAATTCATGCACAATACAAATAAAATATATCGGTGTCTCTTCTTTCTTGTGAAAAAACAAATTTAGAGAGAGACAATACCTAGTCATATATATTAAAAACAACAAATTTAGAGAGAGACAATAGTATATTTTTTAAGTGGGTTGATTCTGTTTTGGCCCCAAATTTGTAACCAACTCACCGTTTTGGTTCCCATAAGTGTCCGACGGTCTGATTTGGCCCCTGGGTCGGAACAATTTCAACTTTTTCCTGAACTATCCTTGGTGGCCAGTATTGGATTATTTCCCAAAAAATATAAAACATAAAAAGCCACCTCGTCTCCCCTTCTTTCGTTTCATCACTTCTTTCCTCCACCTCATCCCTCTAGCCACCTCATCATCTTCTTCGACGAAGGTCGCCGACCGGTCAATTTTTCGGGAACCTTCAAACATAATTTTTCTCTCTCTTCTTCTGCTTTCCCTTTCTTCTTCTCCATTCTTCTTTTGACGTTTCGTAAGGGGAGTTGGGTACCGTTGTTGGGGAGCTACAACACGAAATCAATTTTTGTACTTTACTTCCCTATACTAATATGGCATTAGTTGCTATTTTTTTGGATTTGAAATTAAATAGTGAGATATAGAGAGGTTAAAAAAAAACAATTACAGAACTTAACAATTTTAATGGTAATTTTTCTTATTTGTCTTCTTCTTCTTTAAATCCTAACTGTTCCAACAACAATACCTCACTTTTCTTCTTTACAATCAAGTTATACAACGACTATTACCTATAAACAACTAGTTTACTTATTCTCAATTTCTTCTTTTATTAGATACTTACATTTATTATGTCTCAAGATATTTCTGTTGTTATTTTTATGGAAGAAGACGATATTTTTACAATTGAACCAACAACCAACAACCACCAACTCGATCAACATAGTGATATTATAGATGAAGATCTCGCTCACGATGTAAGGAATTCCAGACAAATATTTTTGGTTAAATTTTATTTCTCTTTCTTCTTTCAACTTTCAAAATTTATTAAAAAATAGACCAAACTTTTTAGTATCCGTTCAGAATTTCCCTCAAGAAATTTTTGTAAAATTACCCCCAGATTAAGTTTCTGTAGGGAACTATATATCTGTTTTATTTTCTTTGACAAATTTCTCCTCAGTTGAGAGAACTATGGTGACAAAAACTGAAAACAATATGTTTTCCTAGGAAACTATATATTTGTGTTAGTTTCTTCAACAAATTTCTCCAATTTCTACAGAAGTTCGAATTGCCACTAAACGAGAAAAATATGGTGACAAAAACTAGACACATTAGTAAAGATTCTTGCCATTTCTGAAATTTGGTGAAAAAGTATGATTACATTGAGATTGAACATATCAATTCTTTTCACAGAATAGTCACAAGAAGATTCACCAAAATACTATTGTTAATTTTACGTGGTAAAGTCGTCGGAGATTTGTAGTTATTGAATGGAAGAGAGTGCAAGAGGAAGCTGGAGGGGAGATTGGGATAAATCGAAGTCAGAAAGGGAGAAATAAGTGAAAAGAAAGTTTTTTTTTGAATAATTTGAACAGATTGTTGTGGAAGCGTTAAAGTAATGGAGTCCACCATTAAAACTATGATAAAAATAACTAAATAAACTGATAAAATAACGATAAAAATAATAAACTTGATTAATAATAAGCTAGATTGATAATATTCCAAGATAATAATAAAAAAACGACATAAATTCTCTTATATAGGGTTTTAGACAAACCTAAATAAACACGAAATAGGAACGATAATTACTAAACTCTAGTTTCCTTGATTGCTACCAATCCTAATCTTGGAAATGCCTAAACAAATAAAATATCTATACTTTTTTTTTTGAAAAAATATCTATACTTGGAAATTCCCAATTTCCTAAACCTAGGTGACTGAGCGTGAGACCCGACTTTGCCATGGCCGAGAAGCCCATGCGGCTATGGATGGTCTCCATCATACTCCCCGTCCGAGAACGAACTTGCTCTCAAGCAAGACTCAACAATGCGATCCTTAATTTCCACTTCGCACGAAATTTGTCGAAAATGCGAATAAGACAAAATATGGACCAAATTACGAACTTGAATCCGAATCCCATAATGACAAGATACTTGCAAAATCAATGGCAGGAAACAAACTTCCAAAAATTTCTACATCTCCAGTCATCTAGTAATTCGATGAATATGATCGATCATAAACACCACATTGTTTTCTACAGAAAAATCCACTATGAATTTGGTCATCCGATCTATCAAGTTCCAAACCTCGTTTCATTAATGCCAACTTTAATTATCCAATCAAGGTTCCGACCAACGTGTGAGGAATTAAATTGAAGAGAATGGGCAAAAGAAAACGATTCGCCTGGATCCCAAAGAAAAACATTAAATTTTTCGGCAATTTCATCAATCCGAACATTGGTCTGAGTAACCCCTTTTAATTTTTTAAGAGACAGAAGTAGACTGTCCACTATTTCAGTGAGTGTATCATTAATGAAATTTTCACAAAAAGAGCCACTAAAGGTTGCGAACAATTGGAAATTATGGCGAAGATTAAAAATCAAAATTCTTGGTTTCCAAACAAAGTATAGAGATAACCTTTTATCTTTGCCAAGTGAAAAAGAATAATAGTTCAACAAAAAAAAAAAAGTGAAAAAGAATAATAAAATTTTTCAATCATCTTATCTTTTGAGTGATTAGAAAAGTCAACTCCGACTCAACCTTCATCTGAGATATTTCAAAGGAATCCCCATAAATATACATACCACAATTTCCTTCACGAAATATATGACTGTGCCAATCCCAAACACGATAATCAGACCCACTTTATTGATGAAACCCAACACAAATATAATGTTCACCAACAGTAACAGCTTGGCCTGAATTAGGTTTTAAGGATTCCATATTACAAGTGAATACTACCCGAATAATATATTTTTGTAGCTTCGGTTCTTCTTTAGTTAATTGAGTTTTTTTTGGAATTATTATCATCTGCATCTTCATCGTTGATTGAATTTGTACCTAGAACAAAATCTTCTAAACTTCGTGAAAGAAACGACACAAATTAATGCGGAAGAATTTTGTGATTTGAAACGAGAGATTCTTCTCCTGGAATTGGATATGAATCAAATAATTGGTCCACACGCTGTGATTTATGTTTATTTATTTATTTTTTTGGCGGGGAAAGAGTACATTTTGTCTTTGTTTTTTTTTTTTTGTTTTTAATAGCGGTACTTGTTCTGCGATAATCGCTTAATATTCATGTATGGATCCGTGGCGCAATGGTAGCGCGTCTGACTCCAGATCAGAAGGTTGCGTGTTCGATTCACGTCGGGTTCACTTTTTTTCTATGAACTCTTTTAGTTGAAACCGTAATCTGGTTTTACGAAACTAACCTTTGAATCAATTGAAAGGTCAAGGGACTCGGCTTCTTCTTACCTCAATCCAAGCCAGAAAAACACCAAACCCTAAACAAGATAGAGAGAGAGAGAGAGATGGATGAGCAGAACGAACACGAATACGAGCATGATAACGAACAAGGCGAGCATGAAGTTTATGGAGCTGAAATACCAGATGAAGCTGAAATGGACACTGATATAGATTTATCTAGGGCTGACGATACTGATGATCCTAATTCTAAAGAGGTACCTTTTCTCTACTTCATCTCTCAAACCCTAATAATAATACTTCATCCCTTTCTTTTTTTTTCCTTATTTGATTTTTGTGCTTTTTTGACAGAATTTGGAAGAGATGAAGAAGAGGCTGAAGGAGATCGAAGATGAAGCTGGTGCTCTTCGTGAGATGCAAGCTAAAGTTGAGAAAGAAATGGGTGCTGTCCAAGGTAATTTCCCCTTTTATTCCTCTCTAGATTGATTGAGTAGCTAGTTATGATTGCAATAACAGATCAGATTTAGTCTTTTTTTTAGGGATTTCGGGGTAATGACGAAATCGAGTAGGATGATATCTTTTTGATCAATTTGATAAAAAAAATAGTTTTTAGGAAGTCAAGAACAGTGAAGAGACGAGACGTGAAGTGAATTATCCCTGTTGTTTTATCGTCGTAGATTGTAGATACTATGTATTAATCTTTGTTATATTGATTCGATAAATTACGAGTATAAAGGATCCGAAGGCTGTTGGATGCACATATTTAAGTTCGTACTAGTCACAATCTTGATGCAATTTACTGTTCTCTGGTTGAATAAATTTTGGGTATATTGAACGAGTAAAGGTTTAGCAGGTAGAGGGGAAAAATGGGTTTTCATGAGCATGTAGGTGCCTATATCTTAACATGCTACCAATTAACTACCATCCTGTCTTATACCTATCATCATTGCATAATGTATTGTATGTGCCTCCTATTTGATAGGTAAGATGTTACGGATAAATGTCGAATATTATGCTATAGATGGTTTTCAAACAATCAAATCCATGTTCTAAGTGACCTCCATCTAAAGTGGTGTCGACACCTCTATGAAATACTGTCTTGGTGTAAATAAAGATACATTACCACTCAAGTAGGCACTGTGCTTTGTAAAGCTATTGAGCTCGAGGTATATTTCACTCTGTGCTTGAACGAATGAAGTTGTATGGGATTGTTATTTGTGTACTTGGTATTCTCAACCTCGGCTATAGTCAAGTTTTCTTTGTGTTTTTTCTTCCCTATGTTGGATTATCAGTAGCATTATGGAATATCCAGTTTAGATGTTTATCATAATTCATTTTCGTTTGTTGGTTGTCTTAAAAATAGATCCCTCTGGTACTTCTGCAACTGATGCTGAAAAAGAAGAAGTTGATTCGCGCTCCATATATGTTGGCAATGTATGTGCATTCAGTAAAATGTTTCTATTTTGTTATTCCATTTTATTTTTAATTGACTGCTATTTACCGATATTTCTGGGATGTTCCGTCTTTTGATATATTTTACTTCGGATAGCATTCATCTCCTATTTCCTTATAAGCGTTGTTTACGAGGTCTTAATTTCTTATTTTCTAGCTTACAATAATGAAGATTTTTTGAAGATTATAGTAGTAAAGATTAATGGTTCTCAAATCTCAATCTCAACTGCTCCTTTTCTTGGTTAGCATTATTGGAGCTTTCAGAATTTAGTTTTAACTTGATGCAATGGTGATTGAATTAGATGAGATAAATGATAAAACAACAAGAAACGGGGTACCTGTCACGTACTGGAACATATTTTGGTTTAGGTAGCTTTGGTACTTTTCTCAAATGACGTCGTACTGCTCGTTTTCTCGGTTAGCATTTATTGGAGTTTTCAGAATTTAGTTTTAACTTGATGCAATGGTGATTCAAATAGATGAGATAAACGATAAAACAACAAGAAACATGGTACCTGTCTCGTACTGGAAACTTTTTTGGTTTTGGTTGCTGATTTGAACTAACACACTAAGTGTATCGTTTAGAAGAGGTATTAAATGCTGGCAATATTTACATGTGGTTTCTGCTGTAAGTAGCCTCGGATATTCGAATTTCGAACTTCGAAGTAGGTGGGTAATGGTATACTTAACGTTATATCTTACTAAAACTATAAAATTGTAAGATGACTAATCTGTAACAATCATGATAACAAGTTGAGGTTGTTATTTCAACTTTGTATTTGTTGATTTCCTAAAATAAGAAAATTTCTGGCGGCTGACTCACTGTATCCTGAGTGGTAACGCAGCCTATGGTATGAGCTTCGAGCACTGTCATGTAACTTGGTTAGAGTAACTTCCCCCTCTTGTCTTTTAAGTCACTTTTTATTCGATTATAGAATATTCTAATGTGCACACATTTGGTAGAAATGAGGTGAAAGTAAATCCCATTAGGATTTAGGAACACAATAAGTAGAAAGAATGAGTTCTTAGTATATTTCGCACAAAGACATGATTAATTTACTGTTATTACAGAAAAGCGAGTGATTTTTTTTGGTTTTTAATTGACTACGTAAGCTCTATTGAATTCAACGTATCTGAGTTTTAGTTGTCAGTTTGATTAAATGGGTTCTGTGTCAATTGAAGGACTCACGTGATTTTTGTAACTAATGTGATCTATTTTTTTTTTGAAAACTTAGATTGAATATATTAAAGAATAAAACTATTTACAAAGTGGAAAGGGGCTTTGTAAGTGATGTTTCAAGACATCCAAGCCTCCCAATTGACTACTACTAAGTAGGATACATTTTTGAATTTGTCAATTCTCCTAACCCAAGAGTAGATTACACCCTTAATATCCTCAATATCCACATCCGAGTTTAGATTCTTGTCCTTGAAGATTTTGTTATTCCTATCATACCATAAGCTCCATATAATCGCGGCCGGGACTAGTTGCCAAACCTCCCTTCTATGTTTCCTCTTTAACAGGCCATCCCACTGAGTGATCATGCTGCTGATGGAGTCAGGGGGGCACCATTGTATTTCCAGACCCTTGACAAAATAACTCCAAATACTAGCTGCCACCCTGCAGTGGAGGAATAAGTGATCAGCCGATTCTTCATCTTCCTTACATAAGATGCACCTATTTGGAATTTGGAATCCCCTTCTTTTAAGTGCATCCACTGTGGGGATTTTTCGGACTAGAATAGCCCACACAAAGAAGCCTACCCTCGGGGGCAAGGTCTTAATCCATGCTGATTTGGATATACAAGGATCAAGGAGGAGATCATCTTTGTCCAACCTTTTATAGCAGTTTGCGACTGATAAGGGTTCATTCTCCGCATCTGACCAAACCCGAGTATCCGGATCATCCGAAGGCTTTACTTCTTGAAGGATTTGCATCAACTGGAAGTATTGCTGCATCTCCCAGTCATTAAGGTTTCTCCTGATTACTATATCCCAAGTATTACTGGCTATGTCAAACATCTCTGCCACAGTAGCTTTTGGTCTTATAGCCAACCTGAAAATGTCCGGGAAGCTATCTTTTAGGCTGCTCGAACCAATCCAACTATCCGTCCAAAAATTTATTTTGAAGCCATCTCCTAGGACCCATTTAGTAATGGTGTGATAATCTTTCAAATTGGCTATGATGCCTTTCCAAACTCCACAACCGAAAGTTGTTTGCTTGCATTTTTTAACCCAAAGGTTGCTGCTATTTCCATACTTGCTAGAAATAACCTTCTGCCACAGTTGATTCCTCTCCTGATCCATCCTCCATAGCCACTTAGTAAGAAGGGCTTGATTCATGTACTCCAGGTTCTTCACCCCCATACCTCCCTTCCTTTTACTCGTTCTAACCTGATTCCAATTCATCCAATGCAAGCTTTTGCCATCCAAAGTTGTGTTCCATAAGAAAGAGCACATTTTCCTGTCAATTACCTTCAAAACACCTTTGGGTATAGAGAAAAGGGACAGGTAATAGGTGGGTAGGGTCTGAAGAACTGACTTTAGCAAAGTGATTTTGCCCCCTTTTGATAGCAGGTGCCCCTTCCAGGCCGCAAGCCTCTTGTTAACCCTTTCCAAGACAGGGTCCCACTAATGTGATCTATAGAAATTAGAAAATTAATGCGTTGAGCACTACCATAGTTCTTATGTACGCTCTGCACATTAATCTAGTGTTGTGATACTGATACATGGATGTCCCAAAATAGTTCATATTTGTAAGTGTTTTCCAGTTGAAGTTTTATGCTTTAAATTGGACCAGTCTTATAATTTGTTTAACTCTTTCTCATTATTAGGCCTGGTGGAAGTTGGATTTCATATTTTGATATCTTGATGTCTTCATTACTTCTTCTAGTCTCAGATATGATAATACTGAACCACATAAAATTAACTTAGGACGTTCGGTTTTCATCATGTCCTGCATAATGTGGTTGTAGGTGGACTATGCTTGTACACCTGAGGAAGTTCAGCAGCATTTCCAATCATGTGGAACGGTGAACCGAGTAACAATTTTGACAGACAAGTTTGGTCAGCCAAAAGGCTTTGCTTATGTGGAGTTTGTCGAGACAGATGCTGTTCAGAACGCTCTCCTGTTAAATGAGTCGGAGTTGCATGGGCGTCTATTGAAGGTACTCCAACTTTGGATCATCTCGCCGTATCTTAATCTTTCCATTTTCTTGTTCTAACATGAGTATGCTTGTTATACAGGTATCTGCCAAGCGAACTAACGTGCCTGGAATGAAGCAATTCAGAGGAAGGCGGCCTAATCCATATCTTGGATTTAGAGGACGGAGACCTTTCATGCCAGCACCCTTCTTTCCATCACCTTATGGATACGGGTATACATTCTTATTCTGTACTTCTCCTTTTTATCTATAGTTGTTCTTGCTAAGGTTAGCTTGGTTTTTGAAGAGTGCCAAGAACTTCACAACTAAATTTAGCCCTGCTGTCCTCAATGGAGAGCAAAGCACGACCCGAATTAGGCTTCTAATGTTTTTCACAGAAAAGCTGCTTATAATCATCTACTTCGTTTAGATTTTGGACCTTTGTGGAAAAGTGCAACCTTCCCTTGTATTATCTGCGAGTTAAGGGTAGTGATATCCTCATTGATACCTTAAAGAAGCTATACTTTCCTAACAGAAAATTTCATGTAAACAACAACAAATAGAAGTTGCTTCTCCGTTACTTGGCTAACATTGCATAAATTATTGTTTCATAAACTGTGCTGACGAGGTGGCTTGCATATGAATTGCCAGCTATATTCAAGTTCCTTGGAGTCATGGCTGAGTCTGAAGACTCCAAACTGACTCCCTTATTTTCTTCAATCTCGTTGGATATGAAACTCCCAAGGAGTAATATAGGAAAAGGACATATAAGAAATATTATATTTATGTACATGTAGGTATTAATATTTCTATATTGGTCTTGAAAAGACCTTAAACCCCATGGAAGTCACAGACATGTAGTTTAGGGTATGTGTCCCCCTTCTAGATCTTCCTAATCCTGAAGTCGGGAACAATTAAATGTTTGTGACATTATAGTAAATATGTCTCCTAACTAAAACCACGAGTAGGCTGTAGCCTAAGTGACATGAGGCAATGTTTTGAGGTACAGTGTTACAATATCAACATTATAACTAGTTAAGAAAAGTTATATTCTTATAACATTTTCGTTGTATATTCTTTCTTCTTCTATATATTCAATCTAATCTTAAAAAAAAAAATAGTTTAAGTAATTAATAGTACATCTTAGTTGCATCATACTATTAAGTAAATCATGTTCCTGACCACTTGCCGCCGAGGAACTGTAAGTGCTGTCATTTATTTACCGTTGCTATAGCACTAATAAGGCTTAAACCAGACTATACTCATAATAGTTCATACTCGGATTTAGCATTTTCTTTCACGTTCAAGAGTTAGCAAATTTACCTGATGAAAAATTGGTTGTTTTAGAAAGAAAACATATTAACATTATAAAATGAATATTAATGTTATCACGAATAGCCTCTTGCTAGTTGGATACCTACCGTATCATTCGTAGATCATAAATCTAAATGCTTTGGTCTTCCTCTTTGAGTTACTTCTTTTGGATATATTAGACTAGAAAAACTTACCAAATGATATATTGCACATTAGGACTTTTGGATTTCACATGCACAAAGATACTTGTCTTAGTTATTATGGATGATATAAAGGGGTTATGAAAAGAATGAAAAAAGAAATACCCTTGAAAAGGAGAGAAAAAGAAAGAGGATTTTTGTTGAAATCCAGAAAAAATGAAAGTGGAAAAAAGGAAAAAGTGACGTAGTAGTGTTTGACTATGAAAATATTATGCAAGAAGTAGAACTTTCTACAGTTTTCCAGATGCGGTTTCTCTTCCCTGTTTATGGACTCCGAGAATCGAACCAAAGACTACAAGGGGATGATGATGCCTTCACAAATTTGATCGCGAAGGCAAGCAAGTACTGACAACATGATATATGTTACAGTTGTGGTGATATGGGAAGGTTGATAAAAAAAATAGAGGAAAAAAAACCCTTGGAAAATGATAGAAAGGGAAAGAAGATATCTGAAAAGAAAAATAAAAAGACAAAGAATAAGTAAAAAAAGAAACAAAAGAAAAAAAAAGGAAAAGTAACCTACTGTCACCCCCTCCAAAAGTACGGTTCAAGAAGAAGAACAATCTAAACGTGATTGCTTCCAGGTATTGCTTCTCCTTCCCTCTCCTCCAAACTCATGAGTTGCTCTTTTTCGTGGTTTTGGATGAGAATAAAACTACACTGAGTGGAAGATGGTTCTTTTGTATTCAATTTTCCTTTTGTTCTCCAAATATATTTTTAGGGGGCTAGGTTAGTATTTCCGTACTCTTTTTATTGTGCTAAGTGAATTTCACTAAAACAATGGAAATCATAAATTTTAGTTATGTTAGGGACCTTTTGTGTTACCACTTAAAACCTACAAAGACATTCTGGAAACTTCAGTGGCATCTCAAATTCAAGGAGGTTGTGAGGATGTGAGAGCAGCTAAAACTAATAAAATAATTCGAGGTACATGGAGGGCCATTGGGCCGTTGTTTACATGATAAGGTTGATTTGTTCCCGACTTCCCGTCTAATTTGGGCATTGGTACTGGAACCAATGACACAATGGTAAGAGTTGTCGGACCGAATGAGTGGAAGAAGGCCAACAACAGGGGTAATGCTGCATACAGTGTATCGTTTTATTTAACTATTTCTCTTTATAAATACAGTTTTGACATTGGATCAAACATTGTTACATTATACACATGAACATAGGTATATTCCTACAAGGTTTTGTCGAATATGCATTAGATAAACTCATAATCTCACAATATACCCGCTGAAGGGACTATAGGCGTCAAGCTATGCTTTAAAAGTCCCCGCCTAGGCATCGCCTGGGCCCCGATCACACGCTAGTCCCCATGTGGCCGCTCGACTAGGGTCAAAAGTTCTAGTCCTTTTAGAGAACCGAGTAATCCGGCGCATGAAGCCGACTAGAGCCGACTAGCCGACTCGGCTAGGCCCCGAGTTACTCGTTTATGGGCCGAGTAGTTTTTTTTTTAAGAAACGAGATTTTCCTAGATCTAGGTTTTAAGGGTCCCTTCATTTCTTCAACAAGAACTAGCTCCAATCCTCCATTGCAAGTAAAGTTTCTCTCTCTATCATTATGTTTTCTTCTCTTTCTCTCTCTAACTCTCTAAGTAAATTCGACCTTGTTTATTATTTCTCTCTCCCTCTCTCTCTCTACTCTAATTGTTTCTACATTTCATTTTTATTTCTTTCTCTAAGTAAGTTCTAACTTCTAACTGGATGAAATTAGTTGATTTATTTTATAGTTTTGGTTTTCTAATGTACAAAACATGTTTATAATTGATATAATTTGAGTTTATGGACTGATTTTGCTCTCTAACTTCCATAATTAGTTGATTTTATTTATAACTTTATATTTCTAATGTATAAACCATGTTTATAATTGTAATAATTTATACATAATATAATAATATATGTAATTATATATATATACATATATATGTATATATATTTTAAGTTTAACCGATGAAATCCGACTGGTCCCGTTGTCATCCCGCCTGGTAGCTAGGCCCGGGTCAACCGACTAGTCCCGTTTTCCGACTTTTCGAGCATAGGCGTCAAGAAGTACCGGAGTGTCCTGCATATGTATCTTTAATACTTGACATTGCAAAAAGCAAAATGCTAAAAATGGGTTCCTATATAGAATAGTATCTCGGTATTGATTTATCAGGTGATCGAACTGCGTAAAAGTTAAACTACAAAATATGGAGATAAATTTGTGTAAAACTATGAACTTCCCGATTGAACTTGGAAATTAGTCCTGTTCGCTAGGGTATTATAATCACCCAAATCTGCAGAAACCCATGTCATGAACCACCAACTTTTTCTTACTGCATTTCTTCTTTAACTATTATATCATGTGGCAGTTTGCCGATTGCTCTGAAATCTGATTGCTTTCTTTTCTCTTTTTTCTATTTGCAGTAAGGCTCCAAGATTCAGGCGCCCGATGAGGTACAGGCCATACTTTTGATGGGCTAATCGTTCATCACCTTCATTCCCCTGGTCTTAATATCAATGCCAGGAGACCTGTAAGTTTCCTGGCTATGATTGTATTATCCGGATCCAAGCTAAGAACTAGAAAACCTGTATTTTTTTTTTCTGCTGGATGAAGACAAACTTGGTTATTGCAAAACTCTGCAAATCATTTGGAGTCCTCTACTCTCCTTTTACCTCGTAAGATCATGGATTTATGTTCTTATAAACTAGACGAGTTATCACGTTATAGAACAGATGGTAGATAAGGAGAATAAGCATATATAGATGCAGGTCTCCACGTTTGTTTAGTAGATGACTTGTTTAAGAGCTTACAATTTTTTCGAAGATCTTTTAAGGATTGTTATATTTGAAGAAGTATTATGTGATGTGGTTATTAGTTAATATATGCTCTGGTTTTTGGTTTATATGCTTTAGCAGTTATAATTGCCCATCTGTGAAGCAAAACAATTATATCCTGATTTCATGGTTGAAAAGCTTCATTTAATTGGAGCAAGGATGTTGATCTTTTTGGCAACATAAGCACCAAAGGGGGCTGATGAGGGTATCAACTATGACTACAATACATTTAGAATCTTGAAAACAGACTTTATAACGGTAGAAATGATCAAAACTCGAAAGAAAAGCCCCTTGTATGCCCTCGTATCTAATTGAGAACAATAAAAACTTGCAAATTTGGAACAAAACAACTCCCTCAAAAGTAGTTTACAAAAATTGATGTATTAGTGCTTCTAGTGCGGTCGAATATTCAGTTGGCCGAGCCTCTTTGTTCTCTCTTATCACTATCTCTCTATTCTTTAAGCTCAAATGCAAATTGGGCCTCGCTCTTTTCCCCAAGCTAGAAGATGAAATGAGCGAGACATTTTGTTTTTTAATGTATCTCTTTCCAAAGTGAATTTGTCCTTCCTTAGTAGGTAGCTACTCTTTCTCCCCTTTGTAACAAAAAAAAACTACTCTCTATTTCAACAAAAATTCTATTAGACGACAAAATGACTAATATGTTATTGTCTCTTGCTTGCTCATTTCTCCTCATTTTCTTCTCCACTCTCCAATTCAAACATCGTCTCTCTTATGCTCATCTTTATGATGTTCCGGTTCCACATTATTTGTCTAACCTGTTTTGGATCTAATGGAATAGTAACTAACATAAGCTCTATAATAGTCTCTGTCTAAACCCTTCTAGATGGTAGAGAATTATTAAGAATTACAAAGACTTTTAAAAATGTTTATAAAGGACTATCCTAAACTAATCAAAATCTAGACTTTGTATGGTTAGTATAGTTAGGATCTTATCTAGTGAGTAGTGGTTATAATCAAACGAGATTATCAAAAGACCTACATGTTCTCGGGTAAGTGTTTTTTCTTTGTTGTCCCTGTGATATAACCCATCTAATTTCACAAGTCAGAGTCTGCATCAAGTTTCGTCCATTTTGCTTAATGTTTCAAATTAGATTCCAGACACTCCAAATTAGTTGCAAACAGATTTCTTATTAAACTCAAAAGATTACGTTGATATTTTAAAGACCAAAAGTAACAAATTCTCACCTAATAATAACTAACTATCTAACAACTCATAACAAACTAATAACAACCATTTGGAAGTTATGATCCTATACACTGGTGTTGGAAACACACCAAACCGACACACATACACTATTAGAGATAACTCCCACCAAGTGATACCAAGAAAAACCTGGAACAAGAAATAAACAGGGTTGGGTGCTTCTAAAGGCACCGGGTCAGAAGGCTGTTAGCATCCATCTCTGTTAGCACCAGACCCAACCGCTCTTTTCTCTATTAGCACCAACTAATTATGTGGGCACCGGTGCTTTCTCTGTTAACTCTGTCCATTACCTTCTTCAAAACAACTTTTATTTCCTCACTCTCTCTCGAAAATAAAAGAAAATTCCTCTCTAACCTCTCTCTATACAAATCCGCCGAAGGGGAGGAGCTCCTTGGCCCGAGAAACTAAACCCGAATGTGGTTAAAACCAGACAAGGATCAAGAGAAACCCTAGAAACGGCAACACAACTTCTTTGGCTGGTGGTTTGGGTACTGGAACTTAGTTTATATCATTATTTTCTTTGTTCAAAATTTCTTTGTTCCATATATTTGTTTGTTCCATAAATTGAAACGGGTACTGGACGTTTGGGTATTGAAACAAGTATGAAAATCTTTTGTTCCATAAATTTTATATCATTATTTTCTGTTGAATTTCAGGAACCCTAGTTTTTTGGATTAATGAGGTAAGATTGCTATAAGATTTAGAATTACTCTCTCTTATATATACTTTTTTTTCAGTGATTTATTTAAAAGGGAGAGAGAGAGAGAGTGATAAGTTTGATGTAAACAATTAATCATGTATTCTATCCTGCTTCTTGTTTGATTTCTCTGTGATTAGAACATGAAGATGTAGAGAGAGAGGAGAGAAAGAAAAAGAGGGAAAACAGGTGCTTATAGAGAACTCGGGTCAATGGTCATTGACCCGAGTCAATAAAATTTTCAGATGCCAACAGCTTTTTGGCCCGGTGCCTTTAGAAGGTTGGGTTTAGGGTCTTTTTACCTATTTTTTTTTGTTGAACTACTTCCCAGTTCCCACTCTTTCACTATTGTAGCGGTTGGTTCAAAATTCCTGAAGAAGATATTTCCCGCTATGTAGCCGTTGAGCAGTAGCCGTTGAGTTCAAAATTGTTGAAGAAGATATTTCTCGCCTATACTTTCAAATTCTGATCTCTATTCCGAATGAACGGTAGATATCATTTTAATCCAACGTCCTAAAGTTCTTACCACGCTTTCATTCATCTCTATAAATTCCAATTTCCCTTTTTCCCTCTGATTATACCTCTCACTCCCTTACTCCTCTGTACTCTTCTCTCTATATCTTCAAGAAAATCCAGAAAAACCCTTTCTTCGTTACCCAATCTTCTGGTTGATTTAGGGTTTCTGTGTTTCTTTTGGTAGAAATTCTGTTATCAATCTGTCCATTCTGTTGATTGATTTAGGGTTTCATCAGTAGTTATTTTTATCAGGAATTCTGTAATCAATGTGTCCATTATTTTGATCATTTACGGTTTTAGGAGTATTTCTTTTGATTGATTTTTAGGGTTCCAGTTACGGTTGAAATCTCAACTTTCATTTGTTTGATCATCATACGGGGGGCAGGGGGGATTGACAACCGTGACCACAATCAAGAACAAGTGTCTGGTTTTTCCCTCGCTTATTTTGCTAACTATTTCAGATCGTAGACACAGGTACTGCAACTATTTCTCTCTTTAAACTTAGTGTTCTTTCTGCCCTTCATCAATATCTTGAAAACCCTAATCTTTTCCCATTTTTAGTTTCAGGGTTTTATGGTTTCTTTCTCGTCTCTTATTAAAGTGTTTCAGAGTTTGGTTTCTACTTTTTAGGGTTTCATCTTAATGATTTTGGTGTGTTCATTTGATTGGTCTAGTTGATATATAGAGATTAATCATCTTTGGATTAGAAGTCTCAGTATTAAGAATCTGTTCTTCTTTGATTATATTTTGGTGCAGTGAAAAATCAATCACAAACGAGGAACTATAAAATGGGGAAGAAGAATATTGAGATACAAATGATTGAAGATAAGACAAGAGGGCAGTCACCTTCACAAAGAGACGGCAAGGTCTCTTTAAGAAAGCGACAGAAGTAAGCGCCGATTGTGATGCTGAAATAGCTGTAATCGTTTTCTCAGGTGCTGGAAACGTGTTCTCTTTCGGTCATTCTTCAGTCGATTCGATTATTAATCGTTATATGAATGGAGTTGAAGTAGAAGAAGCAGAGAAAGAAAAGAGAATTGAACATGATCAAAAGAGAAGGAAGGTTAGTGATGTTGAGTTCTGGTGGGATCATATTGATATGAGCAAAATCAATTCATATGAAGAATTATTGAATTTGAGAAATACATTGATGGCATTGAAGCAAAATGTCAGGAAGAGGATTGAGGATCTCACCTCGTTATATTCATCTTCGCTTATAACAAAAGACGCTATTACCAGTTCTACTGCTTCGACTTCCAATCTTAATACAAGTTCTGATGTTCTTGATGCTTCCTGTGCTGCAACTGCTACTCCTTTTGCTGCAACTGCTACTCCTTTTGCTGCTACTTCGGTGAAGGAAAAAGATGATTTTCCGTTCTTAGCGGAAGAAAATGATTTTTCATTTTTGGCGGAGGAAGAAGATGATATTCAATTCTTAACAAATGGAAATGATATGCAATTGTTAAAGGAAGATGATCTGTCGTGTTTAATACAATCTTAACGGAAGAAAATGACTTCCAATCTTAATACAAGTTCTGATGTTCTTGAGGCTTTCCTCCAATCGTTTTGCATCCTCGTCTCTTCGGAGGTAATCATTCTTGAGTTGTTCAAGTTCAACCGCGAGCTCATCTGCGCTCCGAGATCTGCGGGGTGTCCCACGTGGAGTGTGCTCGTCTGAAGACATGTTTGCTTGAAGAGCTCAGGGGAGTAGTTAGTTCTGAAAAAGTATTAAGTAGGATTCGAGTTACCGAATGTGAATATTTGCTGGAGAGATCCCCTCCTTCTAGCGCCAAATGCTGATGTCAAAAATTGGCTGCCGGTTAAATCAGCATGAAAAAGGGAGTGGATGCATGACAACCTCCGTTGTGATGGTTTATTCTGTTTAGAGATGGAAGATTCCTCTGTTCAGCTCTGTTTCTCTACTCTACTCTGCTCCGCTCCTCTGCTCTGCTTCTCTGCTCCGTGCTTCTTGCTCCAGCTCCCGACTCCTTGCTCCAGCTCTTGATTCCTTGCTCCAGCTCCTGATTCCTTGCTCCTGTACGTCTGTTCCCAAGGGGGGAAAATCTGCAAAGGGTTTGAAAAGCGCTCCGACGCTCAAGACAGTCAGGGTGCTCTTTGCAGTAAAAGAATGAATATTGATTGATCCTTTTGGAGGGCGAGTTATGAGAACTCTGTTTTTGGGGGCGATCCTTCTGGTATGAAGAAATTTTATGTTTTAGGAGAGACGGTGTGTTTGTTCTCCAGAGGTCGTGTCCTTTGAAGGACGATGTGGAGGGTCTTTTATAGGCGAAGTTAGGCCGACTGTGGTTAGTGGCGGTGGTGAGGCGGTGGCCGTCAAACCGTAATAGAAGTTACCTCTTTTGCGTATCTAGGGTTTCTCTTCAAATATATCCCGGATCTTTGATAAGTGAAAGTTCCTAAGTTCAAGGATACTTCGTTGATATCTTGCCGGAGTGATAGACTCTAAAGGAGAAGTTTCCTATTTTAGATACGTGGAGTCCAACCAGGCTTAAACACTTCAAGATGTGTAACCGACTGAGATCTTTCTAGAAAGTCCGGGATTAAGTCATTAGGTTGCGCAGCGCTGATATCTTCCCATTTCTGGGCGTAAGATATGAGTCGAACTTGTGGAGACCCCCCTTATTCCTTTAGAGATCACAGAGCTGATCTATCCATGCCAAGGGCATTTTGTGCAGAGCTGGTTTCTTCTGTCCGACCTCCCGGTTATGGGAATGGGCGGTGGACCATCAGGGGTTTTAGCTGTCCTGCTGCCTTAAGCCGAGCTATTCCGAGAGACTTCTGGTCTGACCTTTGACTCTTCAGACTTTAGTCAACGTCTGGACATTTTATGCATCATCAACTACTACGTGATTTTTGAAGACAACAACTTCATGAATAGGATTTACCAACATTGTTGATTGCTCTTTAATATTCAAAGGCTATCTCATGAAGGAGATAGACAGATATTATTCGTTATTCTGTGATACTTAAAGACAATATAGTGAAGGCGGTTGACTAACATTGTTAATAATTTTGATATTCGAATACCCTTTTGATGAAAGATATTATTCATTGCTCTGTGAAACTCGAAGACCATTTTGCGAAGAAGATAGACTTGAATTTTTTGTAAATGAGTTTGGGTTTACTACGTTTTTTTGTTTGTATAGTGCATTTCAACCTTCATTTGAAGTTTTTAATTGCTACGTACCATTTCTATAGTTCTAATGTAATCCACTGTTTAAGCAATCAACTCCATTTCGATTCAGATTCTTAGTTTCTAATTCATTTTGTGTTTTTCTGTGTATGTTCGATATTGTGTTTTTATCTCAATAAGCAATCTTGTACAGATTGATTTCATGAATAGAATATATGCCGAGTATTCTTTAAATAAAAGAAAGATTAGCTGCCATGGATCTTGTATGGAGTAAGAGATGATTTCTTGCTGTGGAAATTGTAGTATGCGGATCGTGTTTGGAGTTGTTCTCTCTCTCTTTTATCTATAGTACACTGATTGTTTCTCATTGATGCAGAATGTCCACCATAGATGGAATCTGCCAACCGTTTTGAAGCTTCTTATCAAGAACCACCATTCACCATTGTATCCTCGAAGCAACGTTGCAGCACCAAAAAGATGATTGTGTGATTACAAGTACTCTGCTCACACATGATGCATCTTTCTGCACGCTTGCTCCTTCGCTTAAGCAATGAACCCATGACAGGGTGGCTTTGTGTACTTGTTGTTTAATTGGTAAAGCTACTTTTGATTCTCACGTTCTCCCAACACTAAGATTGACAAAACCATTTTGTTTCGTATGTCTGTACTCTTCATATTGCACTAGCACCCGCACACCTAGTTTCAACTTCTTGACTCGTGGTTCTTAATGCCGACAAACTTGGAACAAATTGATAAAATTTGTTACCACAAACCTCATTCTTTGATTTTAACCTTGATATTTTTGGAGTTGAAGAAAGAATGAGTTACTTGATAAAATTCTTAACGAGTTTATCAAGACAGATGTGTGTGGTAAGAAGATGTGTTTTCATTTATCTAGTGCTAAAAACCTTAACCTGAATAACTTATCGACTCCTAGCTTACATGTCTTGCACACCAATAACTTATTTTGTCATCTGTTGTCAAGTGGTTGCTACATCAGGTTGAACTATCTCTTTTGATAGTGAATAAACGTCTGACTACTCATTCATTCAATGAATACTTCTTTAAGCATGATACTTTCAAAGATCAGTCTCGGAGGATCATGAGATGCTAAAATTAGCTAGACATCGGGTTGCTAGGTTTGTCAGAATTGAGATCCTAGAAATAAGATCTTAAGCCTAAAGAAATCCTAATTCTCTGAATTTATACTTAGTATTTAAGCATACTTCACCGACTACGACTCTGGAAAGCATTAGCGACTTTGGGTCCAGTGGGATAGGCTACCAACAACATACTGCGGTCTACCCTCGGGAGAAGCATTCAGGAACAAAGCCTTGTGGGATCCAGATCTGGAGAGGATCAATAGAAAACTTTCAGCTCGAAAGGCAAAAATTTTGTCGAGAGGGGGGTCAAGCTTACATTAATCAAGGCAGTAATTTCAGCATTGCCGAGGGCGTTTCTTGTTCAGAGAAGGCTGTACTAGTAACTGTGTACGTTGAGAAGACAACAAGGAGGAGGAATTTACCAATCGAATTATTGTGACAATCCAACTCTGTACATCATTTGAAACCCATTAAGAGAAAACCAACGATGCTTAAATTAATGAACGAGTTCAAGTCAAGAGAAAGTTTTGCTAACAGAATACATACTAGATTACTACCTAAAGTCGAAAATTTCTCAATGAGAAACTAAACCACAACGGTTTTATGCAACCGTTGGCTAAACTACTTCTCTAGTACAGATTTTAAGACCCAATGGAGCTAGTAACATAAACAGCAAGTGGAATTCTAACTACATGAAACTTATCTCCTGTCAATAACATCTGCCCAAATGTGTACTCGTTTGTTGCTTCCTTTGCATCAAGAACAATTTGAAGAACCTTAGTTCGGTTGGGTTTTATCAGAAACACTTCTGGAGATACTGTAACCGAAACACCCCTCGGTTCCTTTATAGTCACATCATACATCTCAGGTTCAGTGCCTACATTTGTTACTCTTCTAGTAACCTTTCTTGAACCAACCAAATTAGAAACCGTCACGCTTGCTGTATTCAAATCCGAACACCATCTTTTCTTTACAGCTGGGCACTCAACACCGACTGCTCGTCTTACAGACTCATCGTCTACACCCGGAACAAGACATAAGAATTGTACATAGTTTTTGAAATCAGTGTCAAATACTAGTCCGGGATCGAGTGCTCTAGTAGGGTTTACGAAGCCTGAACCATAGTCGAAAGGCGTCGCGGTAATAAGTTGGTTTGATGATTGAGCTAAAATTGGTGAACCAAATCTGTCTGTTACATTTGCAGTTGTCATCATAGCAGAAGTGATAGCTGCTGGACTCCATGTTGGGTGTTTTTGTTTGATAAGTGCAGCAATACCTGCTATGTGTGGTGTTGCCATGCTTGTACCGGACACAAGAGCAAAATGTTGTCCTACAAACACATTGAAAACAACACATTTCTTATAAGACAATTAGTGTCACAAAAAGTTTCGACCTAAACTTCTAAACAACACTCTCTTGGAAAGTAGTTTGTTTCTTGTTTGGTTGGGTGGCCTTGAGACTCTCTCACCCGAAAGCTAGCTTAAGAGGTAAAACTTTCTACGAAACTTATAGTCTGACCAGCTTATTCCTTTTCCACAATTGATGAGTCAACTTAACAATCCCCCCTCATGCATCAGTTTGTGACGCCGACAGACTATTGGGCTGTCATAGCCCAGGTTCCGATCCCTTGGTGGTTAGTTTTGGATCTCTTTTGCTGAAAAAAGCAACTCAAGAAGTGAACTATTTTCTCACGCTTATAAACTGACCACCATCTTTCCTTTCCACAAGTGATGTTGGATTATTCGAAGTTCTAACACTTCTTAAGTCCACTTTTTGTTACAATCGATATGTTTCAGGAAAGTGATTACGTTAACTTTAATTTGCAGATCATCATATAATAAAACGACGAGGATTAAAAGGTTAGATTAGAAGGCGATATTAGTTTTTCTTTTGAGAAAAAGAACGGCTAAATAAGCTCGGGCTCATGTTGATATAGGTATGTAGGTGACTCTAAACCTTCAATTTAGAAAAAAGGTCCCCGTCCACTCACAAAGAAGTACATTGCGAGCGAAAGAAGCATGTAAAATATGTGAAAGAATGTAGAGTTTGGAGTGAAATGTACCTCTAATGTAGTGATCTCCTTCACTAGTGGGACTCCAAGCAGCCCATATTGAGGAACCAGGAGCCATGACATTAGGTTTTAGAACATCTGCAGTTTGCAATAATGCGTTGTTCACGTCGGGGCCTCTAGAAGAGTATGATGCCACTATCGGTGCCTGCCCTATATACGTGGCCTGTCTTCCATCAAGAATCCTCGCTGTCGCGGTAAAATCCACTGCTCCTCCTCGCCTATTTCGAATGGTATTTGCATTATAGTACTCCCACAAAGCCTATAAAAAGAAAATGAAGTTAGTCCAAAGTTTCTTATCTCATTCGACGAAATAATAACATAAAAGAGGTCAGGATCGTAAGTAGACTCACAGCTGAGGCTTGCATATTGTTTAGTACAATGCCTGGCACTCTGAAAGTTACAGTAGTTCCTCTAACTTGCTCCGAACCAAGGTCAGGATCCATTGTGATTATAAATCCAGCTGCTTCAATTTTTTCCATGGTGTCTGCAACTGTTGCTATACTTGCTGCTTCAGATTCAAAGTCGAACGTGTATGTGCATATTATCAACTTTCCTTTAGCTAAGGTTTTGATAAAGGTGTCGGGATTTTGACAACTTTCGACAGTGACAACGCTCGTATTTCCAGTACAGACATCTACTGCTGCAGCTATCTGGTAAAGGCTTTCTCCCGCGGTAGGAGCTGGACAAAAGAAAACAAGGAAGTGCAAAAAGAAACTATATTTACTTTCGTTTTGTAGTACTCATGAATATAAGCAAGTCTCAGTATGTTACCAAACTAACTCTTTTTTACTTTTCTAGGGTGAAACGACCCGCAAATCATCTTGAACTTCTCCATTTGATCGTCTAGGCGTCAAACTACCCATAAGGCCAAACCTTAGTCTAAGATAAGGCAATCAATACGTTTGACTTACGCCCAAAATACATTCCTAAGCAATGTGGGACTAAGTCAAATACCATTTGCCTCCACTATCACATTGATATTCTTTTATAAAGACAAGACGTGCCCAAGAAAAACTATGAAGAGATGAAAGTAAAAAAAATGTAAAAGTAGGATTCTTTACGTGCAAGTCCGGTGCCAGTATAACTCTCTCCATCGCCTAATTCGATTGAATTAATATATTTACGATCGATGATTGAGGCAGCGATACTTGTAATCCATGGGCTAAAAGAGAGAATAGACGAAGAAGAAGGGCCACCGTTGCCTACTGCTTGAACAACCAAAACACCAGCTTTTGTAGCAAATAAGAGTTCCATGTCAAGCACATTAAGAAAAGCAGAAGGACCAGGAGGAACACTTGATGGTCCTATTGAGAGACTAAGTATGTCTACTCCATCTTCAACTGCCTGAAATTGCATTGAAATTTAAACCTAATTATTTCGAGAGCTCAAATATAATTACTTGGTTATTTCTAATTTTCTTACATAATCATATATTACTTAGATATTTTCCAAAATTTTCCCCCACATATATATACCTGATCTACTGCAGCTACAACATCAGACATATAGCCTCCAAATGTGTATAGTGCTTTATATACAGCAATCCTGTACAACAAGTAACACACACACACACATATTTGTTAAGATTCTATTAGTTTAACAATTCTTGTAAGGTAATTAACGAAGAACAGCAAACGGAAAAACTAATGATTGACTCGACGGTTAGTTACTGGAAAATTAGTAGAGAGGTCCCAGATATTATATTCTTGATCACGAGACTTTTCTTTGGAAATGTGAGACTATTCTGACACGTTGTGCCACTGATGTTCTTTGAGCCTGACACATTTTTTTGTTGGGTATTGACGTATTGTGGAGCAAGTGTGACTGTTCTGCCATGAGACTTTTTTCTTGGTCGTGAAACTTTCATTTGTCTATGTGGGACTATTAGCACATTTCAGTTGGTCGATACTACAAGTAAACTATGAGACTAAAAGTTATACCGAGCTCCAGGTGCCATGCCGCTTGAGTAACCGTAGCTATATCCATTAACAAGCACTGGGGTTCGATAATTTCCGGCAGCAGTTGAGGCTGTATGACTGTTCATCATTAACATAAAATCACAAAAAGCATTTAGATCTAGCAACAAAGATATGACAAGGCATAAATCAAATAACCCATATTACAGCTGAACTTCACATATATTTATTAACATTATCCCACATCGCGTGGAATAAGAATTTGCAAGGTCGATAAGCCTTGAGGTACTATCTTTCTGCAAGGTAGCAGGCCGACGTTCAAGTGAATTAGGCCCAGCGGACTGAGAATAAAAGTGATGTTTCTGAGTGTTTGGCCCTGGTAACAGAAGAGAAAGGAGATAATAAAACTTGCCTTCCATGGCCATCGGCATCAAAAGGCGATGCATAATCACGAGTAGCATTAAAATCACCCGCAACCGTGGCAGCACGAGAAAAGTAACGTGCCCCGGCTATCTTACCGTCACAAGCTGAGTCAGGGAATCCATTTCCAGTCTCACATTTCCCTCTGAACCCATGATTTATATCATTTGAACCATCTTCCGTCGATGACAAAGAGGAAGTAAAAGAAGAATCTGATCTATCAGAAAAGCTAGGATGGTCTGGATTTATCCCTGTGTCAATAATACCTATCACAACCCCATTGCCACCGTTTCGAGCTCCTCCTAAGTTTGGCCAAACACCAGAAGGAATTCCTAGAAACTCAGGTGTGTGGGTTGTCAATTTCTTCATCTTGATATCTTCATGGATGTTTCTAACTCCACTTGCATTTCTTAGAACTTCAATAACCTTCAAATAGTATCATCAACAGTTAATGAAATATAATAGACGACGGTTTCATATACTTTTCGCCACCGTTTTAGACACTTTTTTCCACAGTTCTTAGAAACTAAAAATATCACTCCTTTTAGGATTCAGTCCTCACTTCAAAAGTATAAATGGACATATCTTTTTTTTTTTTTTATTTTTTATCTTTTTTAAAAGGTCAGCATATTTTAAGGCCGTATAACTCCGTCTCTCGAACCCTTGACATACGGGGTGGAACCGTAAAACCACAGTTTGAAAAAGGTTTCTCTTTTAGATTTCATTAGTTGTTAATAATACTCTTATCTAAATGAATAATTTTTTTACCTCTTGCGACGTGGTGTGGAGGGCGAACCCGTTGAGAAGATGAGTGTAACTATAGAGTTTCGTGTAAGAGCCGGTTGCAAGGTGAGACTCTAAAAACATATCATGTCCTGAAACCACACTTTCCTTGTATAACATAATATCTTCATCACTCCTACAAACACCAACAAAATTTAGCTAAATAGTTACTCTATTGAACTACAAGAATAAAAAGGGAAAATATAGGGGTAAACCTTATCACATTGTCTTTGTAAGAAACAACAGGATCATCCTCCATTAAAACAATGAAAACCTTGGATTCTACTAAAAGGGAAGCCCATACTTCAATAAGAAAAATGAAGAGAATTGTAAAGATGGAAGCCATTAATGATGGTTAGATGTGTAGAAGTGACATATCACAATAAGTCTGTAATATTTAAGCTAGTTATCTCATTAATTCATGCATTTTACACATATCCATGTCATTTTCATTTTCAAACCACTTCATATTGGTGAAATCCCTCTATTTTTGAATGATACATAGGAGGATGTGAATTTTGTACTTACACTTGTATTTCGAACCATCACCATGCTTATATGGTTGGGCACCTAACACCTTCTTTCTTCGAGGGACGGTTGTGACATGAACCAACTTGTACACATTAGAAATTTAAATAAATAGGTGTGAACTTCAGTAGGCGTAAGAGGATTCAAACTCGTTACATCTGGTAAGTAAATTTATAAATGTAACTAGTTGAACTAGTTCCCAAGTTTGCCAATGTGACGTTCGAAGACCCCGAGCCCAAAAATCATTCCATGTCCCTAAAACTTTGGTAAGGAATGACTTGTTAAGTATCTAATTTGTTGGTCACAATTTTCAATAGGTCAACCACACTGACCATTGTTTAGAGCCTTAGAGGAAACTCTGGTGTTATGAACTAACAGACTGTTTGAGGATGCATTGGTAGACAGAAGGATTCAGGGCCGGCCCCAGACTTTTGTGAGGCCCAAATGGAACTATAAAAATGTAACCCCACATTTTGTTCGTGTATGTATATAAGTTTATTTTGTCAAAACTCCTTTGGTAAATTGTTTTTGTATCCATTAATTTTTCTACGTGTAAATTTTGCACATAGTAAGGTCTACAGAAGCTCACACATATTATTCAAGATTTACACGTTGCAAAAATTCAAACACAAAGCGTGGGTTTGCTTAAGTGTAATATAAGAAATTGTAAATATCTAAATTATTTTCATTAAACTTGCATAAAAGAAACCCGACCAAATCTTTTTGAACTTTCAAAATTTAATTAATGATATCCTAATTAATGGAATTTTCATTTGCATTGGCATCCATAGTTGCTGCAAATATATATATTAATGATCCTTCAGATTGACTTAGATCTCTGTATCCTACTCAAGGTTTCTTCTTTAAACCATCTGAGAGAGTTTCTTCTTACATTTTTGAAACTGAGATGCGGAGACAGAGATGCAAAGAGAAATAAAGAGGGAGAAGATTAAGGTTTGTGTGCAACTTGCAAGTAGATGGTCGACCGATACTTATCTTTGAGTGAGTCACTTTCAGACATGAAGATGGTTTGAAGCAGAAAGAAATGATATCGGAAAAACTAGTTTAAAATGAAATGGTAAAAACGAAAGTTAAATTTGATTGATAGAATGAGGGTTTTTAAATTTGATTGATAGAATGAGGGTTTTGGGGCTAATTTTGATTGCGCCATAAATATGGGGGTGAGTCACAAATATGGGTTAAATTTGAAACCCACGGCCATGTGTAACCTGTAAGAAGTAGGGATGGAGAGGTGGACCGTACAGCATCTCCAATAGGACACTCAAACTCTAACACTCAGAGTGCCACATAAGATTTTTAGAGATTTTGTTAAAAAATCTTCTGCAATGGGACACTCTATTTAACACCTCATGATGATGTGAGATCATTTATTATAGAGACACTCTAAAACTAGAGTGTCTTCTTGAGACTCTCTAAGTGTTACTTTAGAATTTAAACCAATAGAAACACTTGCTTTTTAACTACTCTTTTCCTATTCATTTTAAGAGTGTCATGTGTGTTAAGTAGAGAGGTTTAAGAGATCTCCATTGGAGACAAGAAAAGTTTGGAGTGTCTATATATTGACACTTAGGAAAGAGAATCTTCATTTGACACTTGACAACTAGACTTTTAGAGTGTTTGTTAGAGTGTCCCATTGGAGATGCTCTTATGATGGGGAGATTTCAAAGACCCTCTTTCTTGATTCTAGTTTCTTTACCGAGTCTCATTTGGTAATTCTTTTTCCGAGCACCCCCAAATTTGAAAGTCTAGTTTTATCTCTTATTTCGAGACACCCCCAATTCGAGAAATTTTATCTTACCGACAGAAACTTATCAAACTTGTCTCCGAATGTTGGTCTCTGTTGTCTATCGGTATGACTATACTGATGACTTATGTTACACATCAGTTTCATCTTTCCGATAATTTGAGTATAGGGTTGGTTTCATCTTACCAATGAAAATTGATCAAGACATTTGACCAAACTATGAGTGTATATGACAAGTGAGTGTGTATGACAAGTGAGTGTGTTTGGTAAAAATGGAAATAACTTGTGAGGGTGGACAACCGTGACTGTATCGGGTAGAAGCGGTAAGTGTATATAACATTTCCCCCAATTTAAAGAAAATGTGGCACCAATATTCGGTGTCTGAAGCGAGACTTTGCTCGCTTTGGGCCAGGACCGACCTTGAAAGCACTACCCTTCTCGAGATTGTGATATAAAAGAATAATTATTTAAAATAAATTCAATTGGTAGATGAAAATTTATTTTAACCATTTTACGAATTTCCATTATAGTTGTTAGCTAAAAACTAACTAAAAACCCCTCACAGTCCCTCCTTATTTAACTGATGTTTGCTACTCAATGACCAATCGAACTAAAAAAAAATCAAAATGGCAGTGACCTCATACTTTTGTGTGATATTCTTTCACTAGTACACTAAAAAATGTTGTTTTCCGTAAACCACCCAAGAAATAAAATTAATGTATTTGGAAATTTATTTGGAAACTTCCTACTATCCCTAGAATTCAAATTTTCATTTGGAAAATTTGTACTAAATCCCTCCCAGTCAGGAAAAGAATTGGTAGATTTATTGACAACAACTTGGTTTGCCCTAATTGTAATGAGATTGAATCTATAGAGCATGCACTCCTACATTGCCCTCTGGCTAAAAATATTTGGTTCTATTTTAACATAATTTCTGAAAATATTGCAAATGTGGCAGAATGGATATTTTCTTGGGAACACACCCCTCAATTTAGCGACTTGGCTTATTGAAATTAATGGACAATTCTGTGGATTATATGGAAAACTAGATGCGATCATTGTTTTCGAATTGAAATTAATGACCTTTCCCATATTATTGAAATGATTCTAAATTTTCCTAAGAATGTGTCCATAAATAATAGCAAGAACAAACCCATGCAAACTAGATGGATTCCACCGGAACACTCTTGGTTGAAAATTAATGTAGATGCTTCATTTATAAATGTTCATGAAATAACAGGTACCAGTCTCATTATCCATGATTCAGAAGCTAAATTCATAAAAGCTCACACGTCTATTACTAGAAGCAGAAATAGTGAAGAAGGCGAGGCAATAGCTATTCTTAATGGCCTGCAGTGGGCGGCCGAACATAATTATAAAGATATCATCATTGAAAGTGATAACATCAATATCATCCAGAACATCCAGAATTTTAAGCATGAAGTTCACTCGCAATCTCGTATTAACATCCGGAAAATTCATGAAGTCAAAAACCAGATCAATAGGGTGAAATTTAGTTACACTAGCAGGAAATTTAATGCTCCAGCGGACAAGCTTACGAAATGGGCTAGAAAGAAGAAAAAATCTGAAACTTGGAGTAGAATTCCTTACTTTATAGTTCCTTTGTATTGTAATGACACTTTAATCACTTAATAAGATTTGTACCTTTTAACAAAAAAAAAAGAAAAGAAATAAATATGTGTTATTTTTTCATTTTTCAAAGGGTTATTTTCTTTTTGGCCCCTTAGATTATGATTATTTTTTCTTTTGGCCTCCTCATATTTTTAAATTTTGAATGTTTTTCTCTCTAAATCATTAGTCAACTCTAATAGTTGTTCTTTCTACTCCACTTCTTACACTTTCTTTGGAAAATAATTATCCTTTAATCCTTTTTCTTTTCCTCATCCAAAATTTTGTAGCCGGCTACCACAACTTCCATCACCTCACTATTTTCTTTTCCTTTTTTTAAAACTTCCTAATCTTCACTTGAAGAAGTTATTACAAAAATTTCTATAACAGAAATTGATGATATTTATGAGGTAAGCCCCACACATTGTTTTCTTTATTTTTTTTAATAATTTTCTAATACGAGGGAATTAAGTCTGGTTTCACAAAATAAATTCGTGGTGAAAGGATTAAAAGGTAACATGCAGTTTCGTCGCAAATTTTCTCTTTTGTCATGAAATTTCATTATAATTTCTAGGGTTCTATTACGAATTATAAACACATTTCTTGCAGTGTGCCACTAAATTATAAAATTAAAATTGAATGTTGGAACTTTTATGTTCTCTACTCCGAATTTTCGGGATGGGGTCATACCTTTAAGAGCTGAATTTTCTGACTTCAGTGAACTTTTTACTACCTAGTAAGTATATTACTCTTACTTAAACACTCCAATTTGTTTTATACCCTGTACCAACTGCTAACAAAATTCTTTCCAATTTTTTAGTTTTTTGAGTCAAGAGTGTTTGTTGTTGGGTACGTGGTGCATAGAATTGCGAAGCGAAATATTTGTGTCCTAGTTAAACGATAAAAAAAACTGAAAAATGAAGGCAAGTGATCATTCAATTTGCTTCGTTATTCTAGGGTGGTACATATGGACACAACAAGTGGAGCATGAAGTACTGAATGGATGTCACAACCACCCCCACTAGCGCAAGATCTCACTGGTCATTCATTTGTTGCCCAGTAAATAAAGGATGAACGATAACTTATCAAGAGATTGACAAAAAGTGGAGTATGACCTAAAGAAGTTTTGTTGCATATACAACTAAAAAAAATTTAGTTAATCTTACTTCGATGTTAACTCTACACAACGAGAGGATCATGTTGAAAGTGAAATAAAGTGAAGGAGGTCGGCAAATGTAAAAAATTACGAAGTTGTTACCCAAATACCATTACCTCCTGAAGTATAGGGTGTGAGGAGAAGTCTATCAAGTTAAAGTTTTTTTTTTTACATCTAAAGTACGTAGAATTGATTAATGTTTTCTTCACATATTGATCATTGACTGCACGTGCAAGACAAATCGGTATAAGCTACTTCAAGCTGTCTCGACATTTTCAAAAGGAAAAGTCATTCACAATAGCATGTGCGTTTATGCACTAAGGGGACACATAACATTATATATGGGTTCCAGAATGTGTCATGCAGTTGTATAAAACGGGTGACCTCCCTTACGTTTTTATTCCTAACAGAGAACAAGTTATGATTATCGAAAGAAGTTGCGTATCCATATGCAAAACATATCTTATGTACATGGCATATAAGCATGAAAGTTATTCTTATGCAACTATATTCTTAAAGAAGATGATTTGTGATCATAAAACTGATGAGCTTAATAAAACTGTGGATGAGTTTTTTGACGAACGACAAATGATAAAATGGTCGGATATATAGGAAATGCTTAGAAGAAACAGTTTGTGCGTTACTAGGCTAACCAAATAAGCCAATACGAAACCACCTCCACGAGTAGAGCTGAGGGACAATACGGTACTTTCAAAAAGTTTTTAGCTAACTATAACAAGTGGGTTATTACATGCAAATTGTGTGCTAAGAAAATGCATGTAGGATTACTCGATTGAAGGAACATCTGACGCAAAAATCAGGATAAGTAGCGGCACGTCCTAAAACAATTAACCATTGAAATCATCAAGAAAATTCAAGACTCGACGAAGAAGAAAAATGATAAACAAAAGAAGAAGGAATTAATCAATGAATTCTTTGACGATGAGTTGTAGTGACTAAAGGAGATGATGGAGTCGAAAAAGTAGTTGAAGTTCAACTACCAAAAAATTGAAAGTAGCAAGTGATGTTAGAAGTCATATGGATAAACATATGAAGCCTGACTTCGATAAAATGAAGCAAACCACACTTTAGCAAAATAATCTTACTCCCTGTGTCTCATATTAAGATTCGTA
>BEHA01050459.1:30148-42206 GCA_002897215.1 Eschscholzia californica subsp. californica | reverse complement strand
AGTGGTAATTCTACCCCCCGAAACAAAGATTTAGATAACAAATATTGATTTAGGGGTATATTTTTGTTTAGTAAGTCGACTTGATCAAACATTACTCTCTAATTTTTTCTCTCTATTCTCTCTCTCTGTCTCTCTATCCTTTTCATTGTAAATGTTCTTAGTTTTGTGGACTTGCTGACTGTAATTTTAGAACCCATTTCAGTTATGGGTTTCATTTGGAGATTTGGTGATGACTGAAATGTTGAAGCTATTGATTTTTTGCAGCAATGTATGTGGGGTTTTAGTTGCAGTTGCCCTTTATGACATGCTCAAATGTAAGAAGCTTAAAGCAGTAGAGTATAAAACTCACCCCCTCACAATCCCAGTATCTACGAGCAACCAAGCAGCTTTCTTAATCTTCATGTATAACCTGTTCTCTCTTATCCATGTGCTATTTTTTTTTTAGTTTCATGAGTTTCCATTCATCTAATATTGGAATAGGTTTGTAGGGAAGACTCAAGAAACAAAGGAATTATGAAGATCAGATTATTGTTGATGTAAAAGGGTTTGAAATTTGGAAGTCTATGTCAAATGTCAAAGGAGGTAGTATGTAGTCACATTACAAGTTTAAGAGAACAATATTCTCCAATTGAATGAAGTCTTCTCTAACTTTTTGTCACTTTATTTGGCTTTTTCAAGAACGAATGATCAAGCCGAGAAGGTGAATTCGGCTTACGATCAAACCTGAGAGTAAGGTTTGATCATAAGTTGAGAGGGAGAGAGAGGGACGGAGGGAGAAGAGAGAAGAGATGGCAATGGCGGTCGGGGTGGTGGTGGTGGGAAGTTATGGTGGTAAAGGTGATAAAGAAGATAAAGAAGATGAAGATTAGGGGTCAATGTTTGATCATGTAAGTTGTTGGACTAAAATAAAATATGCCTCCGACAATGTACAAAAAGACAGATTTACTAGAGAATTTATTCTTCTGAAATTATTCTTTATTTTCCGAAATCTCGACCTTTATATTTCATTAGTATAAAGTTTTTTACATAGATGTTTGTTTTTTCTGATTTGATGTAATCCTTGACCAAACTCGTGTAAAGAACGTAGTTTGCCTTGTGGTTGGGCAATTCAGATCTTGTATAAGTATGAGGGAGTTAAATGACTAGTGAGAAACAAATAGATCTTCCTTTTTGAAACAAAAAAAAGGAATAATTTACAAATTTTGAAGACCGAAGTGTCCCAACAATTGCAAATTTTACATATTCTTTTGGGAGGAATATCTAAGAACCTAAAATTTGGGTATAATTGAAAACCAGACCCAAATCTGAATAATATTTGTAAAAAAATCATTTTCAGAAAGTAACAATTTTACACACGAAATCAACATGAATAATGATGATGCATAAAATGTCCAGACGTTGACTAACGTCTGAAGAGTCAAGATCAGACCTGAAGTCTACTGGGTCAACCCAGCTTAAGGCAGCAGGACCGCTGAGCCCTCGATGGTCCACCGAATATTCCCCTAAGGTCGGCCAGAAGAAACCAGCTCTGCAAAACGCCCTTGGCATGGACAGATCATCCCTGGGGTCTTCAAAGGAATAAGGGGGGTCCACACAGGTTCGGCCAATGTCTTACGCCCAGAACTGGAGAGGCAGAAGCGCCAAGCGACCTGCCGACTTTATCCCGAAACTTCCAGAGAGATCTCAGTCGGCTACATATCTCGAAGTGTTTAAGTCAGTTTTGACTCCACGTATCTAAAGGTGGAAACTCTATCACTTCGGCAAGATATCTACGAAGAATCCTTAAACTTAGGAACTTCCACTTATCAAAGATCCGAGATAGACTCTAAGAGAAACCCTAGATACTCAAGAGAGGAAACTTCTCTCTCGTTTGGACGACAACCGCCTCACCACCGCCACTAAACACAGTCGGCTTAACATCGCCTATAAATGGCCCCCCACATCGTCCTTCATAAGGCACGATCTCTTAACCCTAAAAGATCACAAGAAACTCAGAGTTCTCATAACTCGCCCCCCAAAAAGGATAAATTAATATTCATTCTTTTACTACAAAGAACACCCTGACTGGCTGGAGCGTCGGAGCGATTTTCGAACCCTTTATAGGTTTTCCCCCCTTTGGGAACAGACGAACAGGAGCTTGGGCGTCGGAGCGGTAGAGTGCTACGTGGACGACATGATCGTGAAAAGCAGGACCCGTGGAGATCTGATACCTAACCTCAAAATCGCCTTCGACGTGCTCCAAGCTTACAATATGAAGCTAAACCCCGAAAAGTGTGTGTTTGGAGTGACATCGGGAAAATTTCTAGGTTTCATGGTGCGCCATAGAGGGATAGAAGTCAACCCAACTAAGATCAACTGAAGGACATGCCTAGCTCGAGAAGCCGAAAAGACGTTCAACGGCTAACGGGAAGGCTAACATCTCTCTTCAGGTTCCTAAGTAAAATGGGGGATAGGGCCCTCCCTTTCTTCAAAACCCTCCGAAAAGTACCAGACTTCACATGGACAGACAAAACAGGAAAGACGTTCCAAGAGTTGAAGACACACCTAATAGGATTACCTCTGCTGGCCAGCCCCAACCTCGGAGAAGAGCTCACTCACCGTCTACCTCGTGACTTCAAGAGAGGCAGTCTCAACAGTAATAATTGCTGATGTCAAAAATTGGCTTTCCGTTAGATCAACATGAAAAAGGGAGTTGATGCATGACAAGCTCCGTTATGTAAGAATCCTCCGTTATGTTAGGGGTTGATTAGCCTGGTGTTCCGGCTTTCAGCTCCGCTTCTTGCTCTTCTTCCTGCAACGCTTCTCTTTATTCCAACTCCTGGCTCCTATTGCTCCAGCTCCTTGCTCCCGTTCGTCTAATCCCGAGGGGGAAAACCTGCAAAGGGTTCGAAACCGCTCCGACTCTCAAGCCAGTCAGGGTGCTCTTTGCAGTAAAAGAATGAACATTAATTGATCCTTTTGGGGGCGAGTTATGAGAACTCTGAGTTTCTTGTGATCTTTTTTGGGGTAAAGAAATCGTGTCCTGTAAAGGATGATGTGGGGGGCCTTTTATAGGCGATGTTAGGCCGACTGTGATCAGTGGCGGTGGTGAGGCGGTTGCCGTCAAACCGAAGGGAAAGTTTTCTCTCTTGAGTATCTATGGTTTTTCTCAGAGTCTATCCCGGATCTTTGATAAGTGAAAGTTCCTAAGTTCAAGGATTCTCCGTAGATTTCTTGCAGGTGTGATAGACTCTAAAGGAGAAGTTTCCTCCTTCAGATACGTGGAGTCCAACCTGGCTTAAACACTTCGAGATGTGTAGCCGACTGAGATCTTTCTAGAAGTTTCGAGATTAAGTCGGTAGGTCGCTTGGCGTTGCTGCCTCCCTAGATCTGGGCGTAAGACACTGGTCGAACCTGTGTGGACCCCCCTTATTCCTTTGAAGACCACATTGCTGGCTGTCCATGCCAAATGCGTTTTGCAGAGCTGGTTTCTTCTGGCCGACCTCCCACTTAGGGGAATATTCGGTGGACCATCGAGGGCTCAACGGTCCTGCTGCCTTAAGCCGGGTTGACCTAGTAGACTTCAGGTCTGATCTTGACTCTTCAGACGTTAGTCAACGTCTGGACATTTTATGCATCATCATGAGTTCTGCTACTCCTTAGTCGAAAGTAATGAGAAGGAGGAGTAGAAGTAACTCGTGTGTTTTAAACCTTGAAGACGTTGAACTCAAGGATTTTACCTGGACCAGAGCTGCTTCGTGAAGCTCGGTCTTTCTTTTGATTTCCCAAAGCTGCATATTCCTGAGCTGATTTATATCGAGCTGGTAGATGCTATTGATGGTAAAACCTCTTTTATCTAAGGTTGTACTTGCCAGAACTGATGCGAGCTGTGTTTGCATTAAAGGACGCGTGGTTTGTTCTCCCAAGATACGTTTCGACTTCTGCTCAAGCAATTGATTTCCTTTCCATGCGTGATTCTGTGATGTCATAGATATGATCTTCTGATCACGCGTTTTTCGGCGATAATCCTTAAGGTAACTGCGCACAGCAACTACTTCGGCATGCGAGGACACGTGGTGTCTTGCTAGAGGGGGAGTTGACGCGTTCCCTCGAAACCCGCTGATATCTCCTCAAATCTGATCAGTCTCGAGCTACGTGTTTCCTGGGTCATCATTCCTTTGAGCGTTTCTGAGATGTGTTTGGTCTTCGCTTTAATGCCCCTTCATCTGTTTTCAAGATTTCTTTTGGCTACTCCTTCCTAGTATAAATAACCTGCTTTGGCTCTGTAACTCCTCATCACCAAAAGTTGATAAAAAACATCTCACACAATTTTCTAACTCTTTTTCGTTATCTTTTGTTTCTACCGAAGATCCGAAATGAGGCCTCTGTTTGATTTCGTAGCAGTTACCTGCTTGAAGGATGTTTTTTCGATGATGGAGATTGATGATGCATAAAATGTCCAGACGTTGACTAACGTCTGAAGAGTCAAGATCAGACCTAAAGTCAACAAAGTCAGGTCGGCTTAAGGCAGCAGAATCGCTGAGCCCCTGATGGTCCACCGAATGTTCCCCTAACTAGGAGGTCGGCCAGAAGAAACCAGCCTTGTAAGACGCCCTTGGAATGGACAGATCAGCCTTGGGGTCTCCAAAAGAAGTGAGGGGGGTCACTGCTTTACGCCCAGAACTGAGGAGGCAGCAGCGCCAAACGACCTATTGACTTAATCCCGAAACTTCTAGAAAGATCTCAGTCGGCCATACATCTTGAAGTGTTTAAGTTAGCTTGGACTCCACGTATCTAAAGGATGAAACTTCTCATTTAAAGTCTATCACACCGGCAAGATATCTACGAAGAATCCTTGAACTTAGGAACTTCCACTTATCAAAGATCCGGGATAGACTCTGAGAGAAACCCAAGATACTAAAGGGAGGAAACTTTCCCTCGAGATTGACGACAACCTTCTCACCACTAATCACAATCGACCTAACATCGCCTATAAAAGGCCCCCACATCGTCCTTCACAGGACACGATCTCTTTACCCAAAAAAGATCACAAGACACTCAGAGTTCTCGTACTCGCCCCCCAAAAGGATCAATCAATATTCATTCTTTTACTGCAAAAAGCACCCTGACTGGCTTGAGCGTCGAAGCGATTTTCGAACCCTTTGCAGGTTTTCCCTTCCCGGGAACAGACGAACAGAAGCAAGAGTAAGGAGCTGGAGCAAGGATTTAAGAGCAGGAGCAGGAGCGAGGAACTGGGACGAAGAGAAGCAGAGCAGGAAGCAGAGCTGAAATCAGGAATATGATGGGCCTAAAAAGTTTCCTAAATAGGTCTCCACCCGCAAGTATACGGGCGTCAAGTAATAGTTCCGGTAAGTCCGGTTCGTTCCTCAGAGACTAAATGAAATCTATTCTAAGACTTGGAAGTAACTCGGTTTTTGATTTTTTATGAGGTTTTGGTAATAAATTAAAATATATAAAATATTAAAAAGATGAACTCAAATGGGGGGAGAAGTCTAGGGGTTTCGGAATCTATCACATAAAATCATCTTTAGAACAAATAGTTAAATAATCAATTCTCTTTCTTTTTATAACTCGGAATTTCAGATAATGAACTATCTTAATTCCGGAGGATGTTTTCGTTTAAAACCAATAATCTATAACAATGTAATTGTTTATTTCGAAAAAACAAATCTCTGAACTATTGTTTATCAATCAATAAGCATATATCATCAAAGAATCTAATCTAAGCATGATATATCAAATTTAAAAGTATAAACAATGAAAAGAAAATCAATTTTACAAATTTAAACAATTTCAACTTTAAATCACAATCAATAGAATTAACAAAATAAAAATATGTCTCTAAAGGTTCAAGTATGGGTTTCATCCTAAAACCCTAGATGGATGGTTAGCTAATCATGGCGAATAAGATTAAATTAATATGAAGAATAAGAGAGAATGGAAGAAAACTAAACTTTTTCTCGCTGGAAATTGTTTCCTGTTGCAGCCAAACGCGCCTTAAGGGAAAATGATTTTCTCATCTTCTCGGAAATATTTTCCCTGTGGGAAAAGTATTTTCCAATCTCTTTTCTCGTCTTCTTCACTGTTTTCTCTCTCTCTCTCTCTCTCCACTGTTTTAAACTTCTTCCAGTACCTCTTTCTCATGCAACCATGAATAAAGAAACCTCCAGAGAAACACAAATGAAGAAGAAATAAAAGCAATTGATTATTGATCTCTCTTTCTCTCTACAAATTACTCCTTTCTCTCACTACAAATATTTCCCTCTCTCTCTCTGTTTATCACTTTCTCTCACACAAAACAATAAACACAAAGAAAAGAAAAGAAATAGATGATGATGATGATGATGGTGTCTCTCTCTCTCTCTAATATTCTCTGTTTTGGTTGAGCTATTGAGAGGATGATCTTCCCTCCAAACCGAGATGATCATGCCCCTGTCTGACCTCTGTTTTTATAGAGAAGAAGCAGCCGAGCAGACCCCTATGATTCCTCTTTCTCTGTAAAATCCGAAGCTAAGAGATCTCTGAAATCTTTTATCCTCACTCGAATATCCTCCTGAATATCTCGGCTCTTCTTTGTATTCCTTCTAAGCTTTCTTTCCCTTTGATTTCAGCCGAGAAAATCAAGAAGAAATATACTCTTCTCTCTCTAAAATATTGACAGCACCAATCTTCTAAAACATGAAGAGCCGAGTTCTCTCTCTCTCTCTCTAGGAACAACTTTTCTTTCTTTAAACAGTGAAGATGAGAGAAGATCTCTCCCACTCTTTCCATCTTTCATTCTTCATCTCCTTCCAAATCCTTTCTCAAATCTCCTTCTCGGATCTCCTTCTCTGTAAACATCAATCCCAGCCGATCTCTATCCTCTCCTTCTTGCCTTCTTTATTTAAAATAACCTAAAATGGGGAAGACCCAATATTATAGGAATATTCACGTTGCTGGGTAAAGGAGTGTAGCTAGGGTGTATCACGGGTCAGCAAATGGAAATCTGGTAGCCGTCGGATGCAGTTAGTGCACGCGTGTCGAAGTAGTAATCGTTGGATCGTGTGGGGAACATCGAGGTCTGGTTTCGTAAGAGTACCGGATCAGTCCTATTCTTAGATCCTGAATTTACCCATGTATCCCACTAGGGTACCGAAATATTCATTCCCTCTTTCCGGATTTGCGCCACATGTCACGAGCAGGTTTGGTCAACTATCATAGACTCCAACATTTGACTTGGCCTAACATTCTCATCCGAACTCCGATTTGACTTCCGTTTTCGGCCACGAGTTCGTCTTCGACTCTACTTTTCATCCGAGTATCGAAATTTCCAGAATACCATAATCAATAAATGACCAAAATACCCCTAACACGTTTTTATCTTGATTTTATCCGTCTTTCGCACCGAACTCATAAGAAGACACCTGCGTGAGAGAAACAAACAATTCATGAGAGTAACGGCTCGAAATGGACTAACTAGCCCAAGTTAAGAGATTCAGATGAGGCATTTTCATGACTCATCAGAATACAAAGCTAATCAATCCCTAACATAACGGAGGATTCACACATAACGGAGGCTGTCATGCATCAACTCCCTATTTCATGCTGATCTAACAGAAAACCATTTTTTGACATTAGCATTTGGCTCTAGAAGGAGATGGCTCTCCAACAAAATCATCAATTCGGTAACCGAACCTTACTTAACAATCTTTTCTTACTAACTACTTCCCTGAGTCCCTCAGACAGGCATGTCAGCCGAAGACTACCCGCTCGGCGAAATTCGGAAAACGTCCCTCAATCGCATGATATTCACAGCGGCCCTCAAGCGGCTCAAGGCCGAGAGAAGGCAGCAAGAGGAGAGAATCACACAACTACAGAGGAACCTTAGCGCGGCGGAAACCGCGTTAAGAAAGCTAGTGCCGAAAACACTCGAATAACTGCTCTTGGAAAAGCTTACGGAGACCGACGACCCAGTCGGCACTAACCTTAGGTCTGGGATCGTAGTCAGGAGACTCGCGAAATTCCTTGAAAATTGTGTCGCGATAATGAGTTTTCGCATGACCAATAAGGTCGATTGGTTCTCGACCTTCGCTACCTTGCTCCGAGGACCCGCCCGGAATTGGTACCGATCGTTGACGTCGGAGTCTACGAGATCTTTCGCGGAATTCACGCACATATTCCTTTAAACTTTTGGTAAAGAACCTACTGACAGACGAGCCGCTCACTCCAGCAAGGATAACTAGACCAACGATCAGGCGTTCCGAGAGATGATTTTCACCATAACAATAATAGGCGCCTGGTAGAGCTGGCAGAAGAGTTCAATAGCATATCAGAAACTTTGGTAAAGGAGCTCACGTGGAAAGAAACGAAGTGGGAGTTCGAAAGCAGGGAAGACATCAATGTCATAGCTGGTGGACCAACCCACGAAAGATACGGGGATAACAAGAGGCGTCGGAAAAACAACGAAATCATGTCAATACATAACGAAACGACGCCCTCCGTGATTTTCACCAATGAGGATTTGAGAGGGGTAATCACACCCCACACGGACCCTCTAGTGATAACGTCGTTAGTGGCTAACTGGAGTATAGGGCGCATCCGAATTGACACTGACAGCTCCACCGAAGTGATATGCATACAACATCATTCTAGAAAGAAATTTCCTGAGAGAATCAGGAGCTATAATATCGATGAACCATCTGATTATAAAATTCCCAATCCCGGGAACAAGTCTCGCGGGCACGGTGAAAGGAGACCAGGAAGCGGCTAGAGAGTGTTATGCAGTCTCGGCTTGACGCTGCAGAAGAAGGGTAACAGTTCCAGCCCCCATGGGTAAAAGAGAGGTCGCCAATCGCGAGCTCGCAACAGACATGCAAGAGTAAAGCTGCACAGGTCACCACCTCATCCCCCCCCCTTGGTTTTTTGTTACCTAACATATATCTCTGCAAATAAAAGCCGTTAGGCAGGAGAAGTAGAGCTACCAGCTACATATTTTTTAATAAACAAAATATTTTAGCAAAAAGGCGACACTATAAAAGGAGAGTCCTAGTCAAACTCACTTTGGTTCGGCAAAACAGGTAGCTCTGGTAACTAAGGCGACGACCAGAAGCCTTAAGGAGCAGCCCTAGTTAAACTGAAACTTTACTCGAGTAAAACCGACCCTTCACCAAGGTCCCAAGGAGGAGAGACCGTGCTCAAGCCAGCAAATTAGGCAGCTCTGGTAGCTACGACGACGACCGGAACCCTTGTAAGGAGAAGTTCTAGTCAAACTCACTTTACTCGAGTGAAACACGATTCCCACGGAGGATCTTAAGGAGAAGTCCTAGTTAATCTATAGTCCTGGCAAAGTTGACCGGGAGTATAAGGAGAATTCCTTGTGAAACTAGTCATGCTTAGGCAGACAAAACAACCCTGGTAGCAAAAGCGACGACCGGAAGTACGGGAGGAGTCTTAGCGAAAACTAGTTGCGCTCAAGCCAACGAAACCAGCCCTGGTAGCGAAAGCCACGACCAAGGGTCCAGGGATAAGTCCTAGTTACACTAGTTGAACCCAAGCCAACGAAAACAACCCTGATAGCTAAGGCCATAACCAGGGGCGGAATCGAGATCTGCGAATAATTATACAGGGCTAATTCGGGTTTTATTTTGCAGAAGGAGTTAGTAAGCCTAGGTCATGCTAGAATAAGTCTAAATTATAATTTTTGCAGGGGCGATCATTCGGAGCATGCGTAGTAAGCTTAGGGGAAATGCATTAGTAAGTTAGGGATGAACTAATTACAATAAATACCTTGTTTGTGAGTGTGCAGCAATAGGACGCAGAAGGTAAGTCAATAAAAGAAGATGGAAGCAGAAGTATAGAGTCAACCCATTATAGTAATAAAAGACGACAAGGCCACGATTCAAGTGGCCGAAAAAAAGAAAGTCAAACATCCAAAATAAGAAACAAACACAGAAATTAAGACAAGTCATGGTTGTTCATCAAAAGGAAAAGGATCAAGGTGACTGACAGAGCTAGGCTGGGGGACAGAAAAGGTAGAACCCTCGTCAGAGTCGTCGTCCACAGGAACCACGGAGGTAGAAGCTTCGAGGTCCCATTCGTCACCACTGAAGGGGAAGTCCTCCTTCAGGCCCCAGTCAGCGGATACAACATCGACAAACATAACCACCCGATCCTTGTCGATATGACGCAGGGGAGAAGAATCCTTGGGAGCATAGAAGCGACGAGCTGCCTCCCAGACAACTTGAAACCCTAACTTACGCTGCTTCCTCTTGATAGACAAAAATTCATCCCCACATTTGAAAGAAGATACAAAAGACAAGAAAAGGTTACTTAGAAAGGAGGATAAAACCCAAGTGGATACGAAAAATTTTATAAACTAATGGAGCTCACACATCCTAATACTAATGTTGGATAAACTACTCAACCAGTTACAAAAATACAGAATGTCTAATTGTATAATATACACAAATTACTATTCTTACCGTTGCCCGATAATTAAAAAAAAATCAATTCACACTTACAAAAAACTAAGGGTTAATTCCATTTTGGCCCCCTAAAGATGACCAACTGACCAAACTGGCCCCCTTTTACGTTTTTCCGTCTTTTTCTCCGTTAGCCGTAAGTGAGCTGGCAATTTTTTGCCACATTTACCCCTGCCCGTATCTACCCCATATCTTGGATGACGCACCGAGAATCTTTATGGTCCCTAGGTTGTCCAATACACTTCTATCTCCTCTTTCTTCCTTTCTCCCTTCTTTAAAAAAAATCTCTCTCTACTAAATCTCTCTTTCTCTCTCTAAAACTTGAAGAAAAATGAAGGAGGATTACATATTCATCATCATCAACATGGTGGAAAAATCTATCATCATCATCATCATCATCATCTTCCTAATTATAGTACTAATCATCATTTCAATCTTCTTAATTCTTCAAAAAGCTAAGTTCTATATTGTTAGAAGATGCATTATTATGCTTATGTGTTGGCGAGATTATCTTAATTAAAAAAACCCAAGAAGAAGAAATCCATTAAAAGATTCTAGAGAGAAAGAGAAAGTCATCAAGGAAGAAGAAGATACTCTTTTTTTTTTTTATCTCACTAGCCTGTTTTGTATAAAATTTGGTTTCTTCCTTATTAGATTAATTGTGCTCTTGGCACATTCTTGATGTTACTTATACAAGTCAGTATTTCTTTTAGAAGCAGGTAGTTAGATGAGACTTGGGAGAGATTAATATTATATGACAGTGTTAAATGTGTCCCGCCACTCCTTAGTCGAGAGACACGTTACTCACCAGAAAACGAAGAAGAGACACGCAAACAGTAGATAGAGAAAGAAGGTTAAGGAAAGGAAAGTTTGGTGAAGCAGAGAAGGTGAGAGGGGAATAGGCACAGCGAATCAAGGTATTTAAACATAACGCGTTCCACAAGAAGAGAAACTCGAATCCGAGATGATACGAAGGATGCCAATAGAAGTAAGGCACGTGGCGACAGTCACTACAAACAAACCCTTCCGACCCTCGTTTAAAATCATTGACGGTTCGCATTAATCAGAGCCGGCGTAGGAGGTAGTGGAATCCTAGGCAACGTGCTTGATCTCCCACTAACAAGGCGCCACGTGTCCACACATGCTGAATTAACTGCCATATACAAAAGCCCAAAAGATCAGCATCGAAAAACGCATGATCATAAGATCAATTACGTGACGTCACATAATTGTGCATGAAAAGAAAATTAATTGCTCGAGCAGAAATCGAAACATATCTCGGAAGAACAAATCACACGTCCTTCAACACAAAACTTGAGTCAGTTCTGACAAGAACAACCTTACAGAAAAAAGGTTTCACCATCAACAACCCCCTCAGCTCGGTACAAATCAACCCAAGAATATACGGCTCTGGAAAACCAAAAGAAAGACCGAGCTTTGCGAAACAACTTTCGTCCAGGTAAAATCGTTGATTTCAAGGTCTTCAATGTTTAAAACACACAAGTTACTTCTACTCTTCAGTCTCATTACTCTCGACTAAGGAGTGGCGGGACTCATGATTATGCATAAAATGTCCAGACGTTGACTAACGTCTGAAG